>BGNK01007643.1:0-15680 GCA_003297005.1 Symbiodinium sp. clade A Y106
AGCTGGAGAAACGGCCAGGCGTCACAGACAAGGCCGGCATAGTACGCAAGCCCTACGCAAGCCATAAATCCTATAACGTAGCGCAGTAGCGCCTGCTCCTGCTTTTATTAACCTTTACCTAAACTTCAAACCCTACACCCAACCCTAACCCCCGCCAAAATGCAGGCTCTAAGTCTAAGCCTAAACCAGGCATAAACTGTCAACCCTAACGAACCTACACCCCAAACCCTCCCTAAGCCCTTGTCGACTTGAAGCCTTGTACACCTTTTAACCCAAGAAATGGCTACAGTTTCGGCTCGAGGGAAGAAGGACCAGGCTGAGCGGTTTTTCTCCCTCCCTCTCGCTTCACCTCCTTTTCATTCTCCTCATCGTCCCGCTCTCTCCCTCGACGAAACGTTTCCTAGGAGAGATCCTAACCGAAAAGCCCGAAGAACATGATTACAGGACATGCGGCTCTTGGCCGTGAGCATGAAGTTCCCCCTAGCCAAGCGACGACGATCCCTTTCGGTTTCGGGATGAACCGCCCCGCTGGGCAAGGCCTGGAGGCTGAGGGGTCTAAAGCTACACAACAACAGAATATAGAAGTCGATGAAGAAGGCGAGTCCACTTGCGAACCCGAAGTGCCTCTCACCGCAAACGGCAACCCACCTTCCCCCCCTGCAGGGGGCATAGGTGACAGCCCTTTGGATGAGCTTGCACCGCCTCAGGCAACACCAGTCCCCTCACGCCGTGGCAAGGACCAATCTTTGAAGTCGCGGGACTCCATGGAAGAGCTCATCCCAGGACCGCCGGGGATCACCCCGGTTCCTCCGGCAGCGGTCGGGCCTAGCCCTGTCGGCCATCATGTCAGCGCACTGGAATCCCTGCTTGTGAGAAAATCCGAGAAGGACAGCTCCGGAAGCGAAACCTCTAGGAAGCCTCCCCCTTCTAAGATTCCTAGCATTGATGCCCCGGGCTTCGGAGGGATGAGACGAGGGACCCCCGGCGGGAGTACAGAATTTTTCGATTTGGATCCTCCCGTCAAGCGAGAGCTCGCCGATGACGAACTCCGCGAGGCAGGGCTTGCTGCACCAGTGCTCCCCCCTAGAGTCCGCAAGGAGAGAGAGCGTGAAAGGCCTTCCCCGTATGAACAGGACACTCCGCCGTGGGTTGGAGCCTTGGAGGGTAGGCTCCTAGCACACCTTGAGCCGATAAAAACCGACGTGTCGGGTATGAATGTCAGGCACATCGATATGCACAGAGAGCTTGTACATTTTACGTCTGAACTCGGGAATCACAAGGTAAGGCTGGATACCCACGATGCTGTCCTGAAGGAACATACCGAAAAGTACGAGGCACATCAGATACGCTTGTCTGCTTTGGAGAGAGAGGTGAGAGATCTGAGAGCCGGCTCGCGCTCCCCCACGCCCGCCAGAGCTCCTCCATCCCCCCGTGGGAATAGTCCTAGAAGCGAGAGAAACATCGAAGAAGAGCTTCAATTGGCTTTGGGAGGCTGGGAGGACGCTAGACGAGAAGAAGCTGTTGAGGAAGCCAAAGCCCTTTTCGAAGCCTTGCAGCTGGAACATGCTTGGCTTGACATCTGGAGCCCATATTCACGCACGTCACATGTCAGGATTGCACTGAAGTTCCCGGAGACCCATACCTCCATTTCGCAGCAAAGGAGATTTCAGAAGCAGGTATTGGAGAAACTGCAAACCCGAAAGTTCCTGAGAAACATTCCAGGCCAGGAATGCCGCGAGATATGGGTCCAGCGTCACAGAACGCCGGAAGAAAGGGCCAAAATCCGCGCTATAGTCTCCGTCAAAGAATTCATTGAGCAACTGACTTTCGCGGAGGGCCATAAGAAACGCCCAGGAGAAATTAACTGGCGCGGCAAGCTCTTTGTCGGTAATGTCAATATCCTGGGGTCCCCGGAACAAACCGAACCCTTACAGGAAGATGACTTTCCTCTCTCAGATGCGAGAGGAAACCACTCTGGCTGGTTCATCCGAGGAGCGGCTTTCCATAAGGCGACAGGCCTGGAATCCTCGAGCATTCCCCATAGGTGGGAGACTAGAATTACCCGTCGCCCTTAGGGAGTCGTCCCCTGCCACGCAGAGATAACCTATGCTCGTACTTGGAACCTCCCAGGAAAAACCCTCGAAGATTTGGCCGGCTGCTGGGATCTGCTGGGTGGTGAGGGGATAGATTTCTTTGCATGTCAGGAAGTGGGCGGTTTGAAGGAGCTTGCCCACACGGGCTGGGACCAGGACGAACATCGTCTAGGAACCTCGGTCTATGCTGTTTTTTCTGCCTTTCCTCAGCTAAGTTTTCACGGGACTGTAATTGGGATTCCTATGGACCTGCTGCAACATGTTGTTCGCGTTGAGCCTCTTTTGACAGGCCTGGCCGTAATTCTGCAAAGATCAGGTTGCAAGGAATTCATAATTAGTATACACATGCCACATAGACACAGGAAAGACTGCTCAGACGTCTGGAATGACCAGCTTGACCAGCTACGCTCGCTCCTGGACGGGGTTCGCTTTTCGGATAAGGTGATAATTCTGTCGGACCTCAATGTAGACCTTGCCTCCCTGGACCCCTCCGAAAATGATGACAGGAAAATCCTACTCGAGGGGTTTATGAGGCAATTTGGGCTGGACAGGACCTACCCCGTCAAGGCCACTTGGAGTAACACACGAGGGGCAGCTTCCAGGATTGATTACATTTTGTTTTCTTCAGGGACGTGCAACCTGGTCTTTTCGGAGGTGCTGGAAGGTTCGGATGCCCTCATCAGTTCGGACCATCGCTGCTGCACAGCAGGACTGCAAGACTCACATCGCAGGACCTCGCGACGTTTTGCGCGATACTCGCGGCACCAGACCAAGTGTGGCAAGTGGCGGGTGGACCTCAAGCAAGCCCCGGGGCTGTGTGAAGCTCTTGAGGAACAGCTTGCCTCCTTTGACCTGCCCCTTGGCGAACACTGTCTAGCCGGTTTAGCAAGTCAGGCCTGCAGACGCCCGGGATCTCTCAGGTACAGGGATGGATCTGAGATAAAAGAATTGATCGCGCTCAGAAGACGAGCGGCCGGGGCCGAAGCTAGGGAAATAGCAAAGCGCATTGTCACAGCCAGGGCCCTCGCAAAGAAAGCCTGGCTTGCTGACATGATGGAGCGAGGGGCTAAAGGTGATTTTCATGCGGTTTCTTTCTTCAAGCTAAGACAAAGCACAAAGAACGCCCAGGGAGGCTACATGATGCGAGCGGGAGGGGAAGCCCGGGCAGCCCTTGATTTGAAGGCCTTCTACCGCCGCAAGTATACCCCTCAAGATCTATATTCCCCGGGGTTTGCGGTAGAAGTCTACAACGATCATATCCCAAACAACTGCAACGCCGCCCCTTTCACGAGCAAGGAGATCGAAGACACTCTACTGACGACCAAGGCTGGGAAAAGCACAGGGGCCCATGGCGTCCCATATGAGCTGATGTTTTCGGTCATGCAGTCCCCGCTTCAAACCAAGTTCCTGGCCTTTTTCAACTCGGTCTTGCAAGGGAGCAACCCCATCCCCTCATCGTGGTTACGATCACAAGTAGTGTTTCTCCCGAAGACCAAACGACCCTGCCAACCTAGAGATCTTCGACCGATAGTTTTATCTTCGACGCAGGCTAAACTTTTCACGAAACTCCTCTTGATGCGGCTTCGAAAGCTTTTCCCGCCCATGACATCATGCCAGCTGTCTGGGGCACCTGGCGCGCAGAGCCTAGATGGTTCGATGACATTACAGCACGCCATCAGACTTTCCCAACAATGGAAACTCCCCCTCTACGCAGTGAAGCTAGACATAGCACAAGCTTTTGACACCCTCTCACACATCGCAGTTGCCAAATTCCTTGCAACCCTAGGACCATCGGCGGAGGCTGCACTTCTACTGCACATAATTTGTAATTCTTCAGCTGCACTTTCAATGGGGTCGGAACATTGGGTTCAGTCTTTGCTGCAAGGGCTGAGACAAGGCTCCTCGTACTCAGCAGAACTTTTCGCGAGGGTACTAGATCATTTCATTGCACCCATGTTACATAGGTGGCGCGACAAGTTCCCGACTTGGCTTCAAGACAAACGGGGAGTGATGATACATGCCATCCTGTATGCCGACGACATAGTCCTTTTATGCCCATCTAGGCAGGACGCCCTGCTCATGCTGAGAGACATCCGTGACACTCTCCACGCCATCGGCTTGCAGTTGGCCCTGGAGAAATGCCAATTCATTTGTAGTCCCGGACAGGATCCCTCCCCGCTAACCCCCTCGGGTTTTCCCGTTGATCAGCCCATCAAACACGCGGAGGCCTTCACGTACCTGGGCGTCTTGGTCGGATTTAATGTGTCCTGCGCCACAGTCCTCTCCAGGAGACTGGCAGGACCGACGAGCGCCTTCTGGGCCAACAGCGGGTTTCTCTGTCGGTGGTCAGCTGCTCTTCAGAAAAGGTTGCATATGTTCGATGCCTATGTAACCAACAAATGGAAGTGGATGTCGGCGGCGGTTAGGCCTGTTACAGAAGTCAAACACCTTTTGGACGTCCTGCAAACCAGCCTAGTAGCGGCCATGCTGAAACCTGCCTACGACCCGCTCCAACCACAGCTGGAGAACTGGGTGTGCCACAGACGAGCAGCTCGTATGGCACTCCAGGCCTGTGGACACGTAAGATGGGCTATTGGACAGGCCAGCTGTTTTCTCAGATACTGGGGCCATGCAGCGAGATATACGGTCTTTGACTGGAGACCCATTACTAGAATTCTAGCCTACAGAGACTCAGACTGGTTGGAGGACCATCCTCATGTCAAACGCAAACCAGGCTATTGGCCCGACGCAGTTAGGTGGATCCAGCTTGCCTGGCAATCTGTAGGACACCTTGGCAACTGGCTGCACCAAGCCTCGGACAGAGAAGGCTGGAAAGCCTTCATTGACCACTGGATTGCTTCCAAATTCCCACACCCCACGGGCTTCTTTCAGGAACTACAATACGTTGATCTTTTAGGAAGACCCTTGCTGCATGTGGGGGACAGATTCTGGCTGCTGCCCATGAAACACCCCCCAGTTGAAGCTCCCTACAAAACGCCATACAGGTACATCGCAGCACCTGCTCAGGAGGATGCCAAACCATGCATACGAGTGTCTTCCGACGGCAGTTCGAAAGACTATGTAGGGGGAGGGGGCGTTGCCATTCTCCCTCCATATGGTCGCCTCCCTGAGGACGTGGTGCTTGTCAGCATTCCAATCGCAGGCAGATGCACCAATATCCGAGCGGAACTGATTGCGGCAGCCTATGCTCTAAGAGTGTGTGTGCGAAACTTCGTCGGGACTTCCCAGGACACCGAATAGAATTCCAGTCCGATTCCCAACATGTCCTCCAAATTCTGTCGGATGCTATAGTGACCACCGCCAACCTGGCTGAGGTGTGCCAACTCAGGTCAGCCTGGGAGCCGGTAAGAGACTTCCTGCGCATATCGCATGTCAGGGCGCACACAGGCGAGCCTCTCAACGAGCTTGCAGACAGCTCAGCCAAATACGCGGCGACCTTTTCACATAACAAGGTGCTTTACAGGAATTGGGATTTCAGCCTAAGCAGGTTTGCCTCCTTCCGTGCAGACCCACTGACACTGGCACATTGGTGGTAGGATTCAGAATTCGTGGTTTTTCCACTTGACATTGAAGTAATTAATAATGCTGTGCGCCGCACCGCCCGTCTGTAAGCCAACGTGTGCCTTTGTGTATATATTATATATTTGTAGCCACTATAAGGTTCCCCTTCAGAAGCCGATTGTTTTTATCACATTGACTTGATGGTTTGTCCTAATTCTGGGACCAGTTTTTGCAGATCACTAGTTTGAGGTCGCTTCCTGCCCGTGCTCCTAATTAGACGTTGCAGAGAATCAGGGCTAATTACAACGAGACGCTTGACGCTGCAGCAGTATCTCCCAAGCTCGAGCTGCCACACCTAGAACCCTCCTCCACTACATGGCTGCGATGTTGTCTCCATGGGAGGGGGGGCAGGGCGTCCCCTTAATTGAGAGCGTAGTGGCCTTCGAACCTCAACCGGAGATGACGCTGCTGGCGTATGGCGGAGGCCTGTGCGCCCTAGCCTTCCTCTTGCTGCCTCAGAAGCTTTCGGCTTGACATACAGACGCTGACGGAGCAGCAGAGAAAGGTGCTTCTGGCTCTAGATGGTCTGCTCACCCCAGTGCTGGTTCCAGAACCGGGAGTCTTCCCCGAAAGCCTCAAGGGACAGGTGCATGCAGCCACACAGGGACTACGTAACCAGAACAGGGAGCTACAGGCAGTGATGCTCAGAGTGCAGTCCAACATCGAGGTGCGAATCCATGCAACCGAGAAGAAGGTCTCGTCCCTCGCCAAGGCAGTCCGCATGGTCGACGAGATGTACGACCAGATCTCAGAGGTGGTGTCACAGATAGCAGACGTGTTGGACGACGTCATGAGCAAAGAAGAAAGTCTGTACCAAAGACACACGGCCAGTGTCGCCGCAGGACTAGAAAGACTCCATGGGACCCTGCGGAAGCAGCAGACACAGATGACGACGACACCAACAGCAGACGTCACGATAGTGGGATTCCTGTCAGACATCCTGACCGCCTGCCGAGAAATGCAAGGGAACATGAACACACATGTCCTACCAGCACTTCGCTACATCGCAGACCATATGGTCACCTCGGCAGCCATGGCAGACCAGCTCCAACTGCAGGCCGACCTCCAGGACCGCTTGGCAACAATGGAGGTGCTATCTACGCGCATCGCAAATGCCTTTGAAGGCATGGAAACAATCCCTCTGCCGGAAGGGCAAAGCAAGGCAGACGAGCCGACGACCACATGCCCGGGGACTGCCGAAGATCACGAACAGGCAGAACCTGCCCCCTGTGACGCACACGACGTCATCCTTGATGATGGCTCCAGCATAAGGCTGTCTGATCTTTTCAATTCAGAAACTTAATTTACTGCTCCATGTAATTTGTAATTAAGGGCCTTAATTAGCCAAAGGCTTGCATGCCTTCCGCCCAGAGCTGTGTTCCAATAGTCGGAAAAACAGAGACCGCACCGAGCACACACGTTACGAGGCAACATCATGTGCTGCTCCCCATTTCCAGTCCTGGCAATCTAGGAGCATAACTCTAAAGGTTTTCCCTTCTTTGTCTGTTAGTGGTCGCCTAGCCGAGGACTCTCTAGACTCGGGTCCTCCTTTGCCGTCCTAGGAGTCTTGAACTTTCAACACACGCTTAATGGGATCCTGGTTCCGAAGAGTTACGTCTGAGAGGTAATGCCCATTTCCCTTCGGTTTAGTTGCCTTTCGTTCCTTGTATTTGTATAGGCGTATGTTTGCATCCCCTTTCTGGCGTTTCATCGAGTGCGACTGGTGCCCTGAGCGTCAACAGCAATAGTCAATTCTAAAGCTTGGCTACATGTAAACCCTCAACTTCCACTCTGCTTGCCAGCCCTGCAAACTCGGAAGGTCTCCAGGCCCCACTATCAACAACTCTGATGTCTAATCTAATTGAGACTTTCCTGTAGCTGACCAAACACAAACAGTGACATCGAAGCCACGCCCAATGCCTTAATTGACTCCTGTCGAATACATCAATTACTGCAAGAAATCCAATTGTAATTCGCTGCTGCCCCCCCCACAAAAAAAAACAAAAATCGTCCTCGTTTCTCCCGCCTTACCTCTTTATCATCATCTCTCCTGCACTCGTCTCCCTCTCCCCTCGACCGATGTATCTCACACAGAGCAGTAGAAAACCCCGTCGCCGCAATGGCCGCCTCGTCAGAGCTTCCTGCTTCTATGTGGCTGACGCAAAATTCAGCCGCCGACGGAATAACGGCCTGTATCAGGTTGAGACCGTTGCCAACCCTAAGCTGGATTGGCGATTGAAGAGACAAACTGACTGTCGTTACGACATGTCCGACCTGCCGGAGCTCTGGCGCAATACAATGGCAAAAAGAAGATTTGCCAGCAGAACAGTACCCTCTGCAAAAGACCCCGCTCTGACTAGGATGTGGAGCGACAAAACATTGCACTGCCTTTGGTCTTCTACCTCTGTGACGGTCGGATCAAGAGCAGTGATTGTATGCCCATGGTGACTTCGAACGCTATAAGCACAGAAGTCTGTGGTGGTCCCGAAGCATGGCTTTGGGCTATATGCTGGGAGTACAAAAGGAAAGTGCAGCCACAACATCCCAGCGGCTGACTCTCGTACCCGGAAAGCCGTCCTCTCTGAAAGCCTTGCCTACAGAGAAAAACCGGCGAAAGCTCGCTGGATGTTGCGGCGTTTGTCTGGACAGAGGACAGCAAAGAACAGGTTTATGCCCACTCTGAGTAGCACAGAAGCCGACTGAGAGCCTACAACGGGATGGGAGACAAAGCTCACGGACTGCGAAGGACTCCTGCACTGAGCCAGGCTAACAAGTCAGAGAGAGCCTGCTACGAAGAGACCGACTGCTGAGCTGGGGCACACAAGTCTGAGTAGTTTTTTAAGAGAGCATGTGTTTTGCAAACAAACCAGAATTCACCATGCAAACTCTGAAGTAGAATTAGGTGCAGTCGAGGTGGACCGTAAAGGCCTTTTAATTAGATGCAGCTTTTAGCAGCGTGCTTTGAGAAGCCTCAAGCAACCTTCGACACTGTGTCCCTTGTGTTTTCGCATTGTTTTATCCTCTCGTTGATGGGGGCTTGCGAAGAAGACGCAAGTAGCACACTAGTCCAAACAGTCTCAGAAAAACATGAGACCCATGCACCTCCACGGAAGCTGTTCAGGGCGCCCTTGGTTACCTATGGGTTCGTTGGGGATAGTCGACCTGTTCTTTCCGTGGAGTGGTTAGGTTTCCGAGGCTCGGCGATGATGCAGGCTTCAGCTGTTTCTTACGGTTGGTACGTGCGGCTGGGCCTTTCTGCTTGAAGCTTGCATTGTCCCTGGGGCCTCACTAATCCAGTAACGTTATCTGATCGAGTTCCCTGCGGTGCGACTTTGTTCAGCTGGGCGGGTGGCAAAAAAGACCCAAAACCCAAAACTCAAAAGCATAAGCTAGACCCAAAACCCCCAAACCCCCACAACCACCCCACAGGGGGAAGAGGGCACCCACACCATCCCACAGGAGGGGGGGCATCCTGGACCATAGACCATGGAGGGGCGGGGGAGGGGGGGGGGCCGCGGAGCGCGTGACCCTATATATATATATGTATTGTGTGTGTGTTAGTTTTTGATCTGCTGGTTCATGCATGTGCAATAGGATTTTCAATCAGATCCTGGCGGAGGAGCGGTTCTTTCGAAGCCGTGGAGCGTGCTGGCGGCTCGACCTGGTTGCGATTCACTACGGCGTGAGCACGAGCCTCACCCAGCATCACCCAGCCAAGTTCCTTAAATCCTTCTAACAAAAACCCCCATAGAACCCTACGGGTCAGCTTCCTGGTGTCACTCTGACGGCCGTGCTTGGCCTGGGCCGAAGCGGAAGGCTGCGCCTGCTCAGCCTTCCGGAACAGCCGTGTGCAGGCCATGCTGAGCGGCAAGCGGTCGTCACGTCCTTAAGCGCTCGCAAGAGAAAAAGATGCCAAATCTTTCTGCTTCTGCATCTGCACTGTCGCAAGGGTGCCCGTGCCCGCAGAGTCTCGCCCGCAGAGTGCCCGCTGTTTTTGGGTCCAAGAAAAGACGCAGGCACAGCTGAACAGCGCAGCTCAGCGTGATGTCGGCTCCCGGCTTGAGGCGATCGGCCCATCTTCTGCGGAGTTGCCCTTCGGCCTTCAAGAGCTGGGAGCAGGGGGGACAAAGCTCTAGGCCTGCAGGCTTTTCAACATTCCCAGGTGCCCTGGCGCTCTTCGCCGGCTTGGCCCTCAAAGGCGTCACCCTCGGCTTCGCCAGCTTTGGGAGCTCCTCTCTTTTTGCGGGCTCGAGAAGCCAGAAGCTTTGGCGCTTGTTTCTAGTCAAGGCGTCCTACTTTGATCCTTTAACCTGGCTAGGGGACGGCTGCGGTTTTCTGTGGATTCTGTTTTTGATGGGCTTCCTAAGGACACGGCTAGCCAGCTCTGCGCCGGGACTGCGCTTGGACTTGAGAACCTCGCGGCAGGTAGCGCCAGATGGAATTGATGGGCTTGCTATTCAAGGCCCGCGTAGTGCCAGCAGAGACGTTGACTTCTAGTTGGCAGTTCTTCTGTGCTCTTCTGTCGCTTTGAGGTCTGTTGGATTCTTCTGTATTGACCTCCTTTGCCGACCAAGCTGGCAACATCAACGGGGTCTTATTCCAGGGCTCACTGCCTGCATACCTTCTCTTCCTCTACTTCTTGAGCTACAAAGGGAACAACACTCCGCCCTTGACCTTTTTTGGTTTCGCCTTCTTGCTTGTCTTCGTTTTTTTAACAATCCCAGCGGGCATCATTTCCAAGAGCAGCTATGGGCTGATCTTGGCCGATTCGGATTGGGTCCATGGCAGCGCAGAGTCGCTCCTGACCTGTACCAACATCATGATCGTTTTGGGCTTCCGCGGTGCCCTTACAGGAAACAAGGACCTCGCAGACAACGCCACAGCGCGTAACATCGCTTTTGGATGGCTGGCGGCCGTGATTCTCACACTGGCTGCCGGCATCCCAGTCTTTGGCTTCGAGGCTCACACACCGTTCTTGTCGGGTGCTGGTGCTTTGGACATGGGCTCTGCAGAGCCTGTGAATGCTTTGTCCATTCCAAACTGGATCGTGCATTGGTCGACCGTCTTCGAGTTCCTTCTTGCTATGTCATTGGCCTGGCGCTATGCCGACGCAGTGGGGAACCCGAAGTGGAAGGGTTTGACCTGGGGGATGCTGCCCTCTTCGATCTCGAGCGTCTGCGCGCTGACCTTCCATATCTTTTACAACCAGATCCCCTGGATCCTTACGGGGCAAGCTCTCTTCACCTTCATCGGCAATGCCACCTTGGCCCTGGCGACCTATCGCATCGCCGTCTCCAATGGCTGGACCTTGGCCGAGCTGGATCCCCGTCGGCTCTTCGAGAAGGGCGAGGAAGAGGAAACGGCAACAAGCAGCGGCTTTGACATCGCCAAGGTGTCGCAGAGTGAGGCCGGCGAGCTGACTTCTGGGCCGCTCTTGTTGGCCGAAGTGGTCTTCCTGACTCTCAGCTTTGCCTATGGCACCAAGTACGGGGAGCTCATGGTTGGGTCCGGCATCTTCCAATCACCGGAATCGAGTCCCCAAGCAGCAGCCCTCATTGCGATCCCCGTTCTCCTCGTGGCCTACGTCATTTACGGTCAAAGCCCCGACCTCCAAAGCGGCCAGCTGCCTCCCCTCGCCCTCTCCTCCTCCGCAGCCCCTTGGCGCTAAACAAAGAAGCACTTGAGTTTTTTGCCTGCTTGGAGAAGACTGCATGCATGCTTTTTTGCATGTTGATCCCTGAGGCCAAGGAGAAATAGCCGAGCAGCGCAGCTCCCGAGCAAAAGAAGCACTCCTCTGCGGCTCTGCAAGTCAGTGTTTGCTTCACTGGTTCATCCTGCCTTCAGTATCGAACCCACCTCCAGAGTCATGATGTGTGGAAGCCAGGACAGCACACCATCTGGAGCGGAAACGTTAGAGGACAAGGCTTAGAAAAGCGCTGGAGATGAAAAGTCTTGGGGGCCGTCTGCCGTCTGCCGCCTGCTCTAACTCCGCCTCCTTGCAGCTCCTCAGCGGGGGTCTGGGGGGGCGTTTGCTGAGGCTTCGAATCCCAGGGTCTGGCCAACGCTTCCTGGTCCTCGGGTGTGCCAAGGGCCCAGCAGGGGCTCTTCTCGGCTCTTTATATAGAGCTGTCAGAGCTTAGTAACTTAGAGCTTTCAGGAGACTTCTTTCTTCAGGTCGGAGTCCCGGGGCGTGTCGCCAATGCATGCTGCGTCCGCCGTGGCCGGAGCCCTTCTGTGGCCCATCTCTCCGCTGGTATCCAAAGAAGCAGGTCAGCCTCAAGGCGTCTTCTTTCTCTTCGCAGGAGCTCTGTAACGCCTGGCCCTCGCGAGGGCCGCTTGTGGCAGCGGAGTCAGCTCTCAGCTCAGTTTCTGTCGGGTTCCTAGGCGATCTGGGCCTTCGCCACCGCGAAAGCTCTGGAGGAGCCCTTCTTCCAGGCGGCGCGGCCCCCAGCTCTTCCCTGAAAACGCGACACACCCCAAGCAAGATCTCCAAGTGAGGTCGGAGATGCCGTCTACCCGCGCTTGCCATGCCCAAAGACCTCAGCCTTTCGCCGTCGACGGCTTTCGAGATTCGCTCAGCTTCTGAGGTTCCGGCTTTTGCTCGTGGACTTGGCCAATGCAGCCCGAGCACCCGCGACGGCTTCGACCTCGACACCTCGACCGCAGCAGAAGCTTCAGCAGCTTCCAGGTAGCTTACAGGTATCTATTCTTGCAATTCAAGGTCGGGGGTTGGAAGTTCGAACCCTCCGCATTCACTTCTTGATGTTTATAGCAAACAATATGGCCGAAAACCGTATTCTTTTAAGGCCCTTAGATCTATCTATGTGTATGTGTATATTCATATGTACATATACATATATATATATACACAAAGATAAAGGCAGATAGATATGGAATATGTATGTATGATTGCCTTTTTCGAAGCCCTTTCGCATCCTTTTGCTGAGGCCGAGCCTCGGAACAAGGCGTCGGCCGTGAGCCCCAGATGAAGTGGTGAGGGGCTATAGAAGCCCTGCTTATTTCAGCGACTGGGGGGCTCTCCGTCTCCAGGCCGCTGCGGCCAAGGAGGTTGCTGAGCAGAGGCGAAAGAATTGCCTGGCGGAATCTCTCTCCAAGTCTCGCCGCGTCCGAAACCCCGGAACACCGGAGCGCCTGCGCCGCGCCTGCATTTTTGGCAGGTTTGGAGCCTGGTGCTCTCGGCTCGGGGCTCGGAGCTGCACAGCTGCACAGCACCCTCTCTTTGCAGCTCTGAGGCCGGAGGATGACGCTGCCGTGGTGCGGGGCCCCACCTCTCCTCTGTCCTCACAGTATCGGTTTTTGTCAACTCGGGAGCTCGGAATGCGACACTTTCTCACAGGTGAATGTCCTCTCCGTCGTGGAGGCACTGGGAAGGCTGGATCTCAAGGCCTCTGTCTGCCAGCATCTAGCAGAGCTAGCATGCGGGAGACGATGGTTACTTCAACCCTGCGAGGAGTCTCTTGTGTCCGCTGCGTCGGCGGCACTCTGCGACCGAGCGCAACGGTTGGACCAAAGCTACCAGGAAATCCGATTTCCAAATGAAAGGCTGTCAAATACAACGGCTTTGCGCATGTGGTGGCATGTTCACGCGCATGTGAATCACAGGTCCTCCTAACCACATTCCAGCGCAGAGGTCCAGGTACTTCAACTGCATGCCCCAATGCCCGACTCACACACGTGGTTAGCGCCAGCGCGGTTAGTGGTTGTGTGCCCTTGTAGCCTTTGACAAGAGCAGCCAGGAGCAGCCTTTGCTGGAGGAGCTTCGCGTGACGACGGAAAGGCGCCGCACGATGGTGTAAAGGTAAGGGCCAGTAGGGGATTAGGCAGCCTTTGAGTAGGCAGCACCCCGGCAGACCAACGAGAATGGATAGCTTCTTTAGGACTTTAAGGCTTATCATCTGTTTCTTGGCACTTCAGTAAATCCAGGGAAGTTCTGCTAGAGTTCTGTGCACTGTACGCAATGCTCGGCTCACCGAGACGAGTTATCGCCATCTCCCCGCGGATACTCAAGTTTTGGGGCACCTATAGCCCGGAGTGACAGCGAGTTGCGGCCTTTTGGGCAAGGCTGGCGGTCGATTCTGTGACGGAGCTGAAGCCCCAGCCATGCCGCTTTGCCCACGCTGCGAAGTCTCGCTAATTGGTGAGGCCCAGAGTCTTGGCCAGCTTTCCAGGCCTTTGCGCCGCTGCCTCAAGCAGCAGCGGAGCACGGGCCCTGTGCTTTGCAAGGGCGAGGGAGACAAAGACGTAACGGAGGTGCTGTGGAAGCCCCCCGGCTGGTCGGCGGCACTCGAAGATCCGAAGCAAATGCCCCACATGGCTTGGCAGTGGCTCAGTGGCTCAGTGGCCAGCCCGGCCAGCCCTAGAGGTCGGAGTCAGACAAAGACTTCGCGCTGAGACGTTGGCTCCAGCGCCACTTCGGCAAGTCTGGGGACTCGGACCGAGCTGGGGGAGCCCGCAGATGCGATGAATGGGCAGATGCGACAAAACCAGTCTGCAGAGGTCCTCGCCAATCGTCTACGACGAAGGCTCGAGCAAGCTGTCATCACAACATCACGACTGCACGATTCGGAGTCGTGTCACAGCTGTTAGAAGGAGGTAGCTTGCTGACGGAAGCGCCAATGAAACATCCCCAGCCCACTGAACTTTCAGAAGCCGTGCAGGCGAGACATATGGACTGGTGCATCGGCTGGACCGCAGCTTCGACTCATGTGGAGAATTGGTGCCCTGGTACTTCAGGCACCCCTGCATATGTGCCCGTCTCAGGTTTTACGTCTGGCCCATTGCTTTGGGCTCCGTGCTGCTTGGAAGACTCGTGTCGTGTTGCGAAACACAGCGCTTCAGAAGGCATCTTGAAGTTTTTGGCAGCCGGGGCATTCTGAGGCTACCGTGGCCTCTTTGAAGCGAGGCTTCAGCCGGGGCCCGAAAGAGGATTCACAACAGCAAAGCAAAGACGCTGGCGGCTGCCGGCGTGCTTCCTGCTCTGTTCTTTGAGGTTTGCAGCTCGCCAGGCAGGGACCTCGCTGAGATTTCCCCGGAGAGACGTCCGTAGAGAGGTTCCACGGTAGCTCGCGGGGTCTCGGCAGGTTTGCAAGGAGTACCTTTGCATCGGCCAAGGCCTGGAGCCTGGAGCCCTTCCTTGGAAATGGTACCGATTACGTATAGCAGCTATAGCAGTATGATGCAGTATGGCAGTGCCTGGCAGGCTGGCTTCAGCTGAGCTCCGGGCCTCGTCACTTGAAGGCTCTAGACTCGAGACGCCCCCTCAATGTCAAGACGGCGTCCAAAGACGGCAGGCTCCCTTGAAAGAGGAGCTTGCGATTGAAGGGGAGCGAAGACCTGAGACCTGAGCTTTGGCCTGGGAACAGGGGGCTCGCTCTCAGAGTGCTTTGAGCTTTGAGGCTGCAGCTGGCCAGAAGCCGGGTGAACCGAATCTCCGGGAAATGGGCCCACACAGAGGCGAGAGCAAAGTGAGAGCCACATTTTCTTCCGCTGCGGAGCCACGGTGCAGCCAGAGGTTTCAGAGGCAGTTCTTCTCAGTGGTCCGGACGGGGAGTCTTACACGCTCATGAAGGCCAGTGTTCCACTGCAACAAAAACGTCCGCATGCGATGCAAACGCCAGGTGCGCCTTCACACAGGACCCAGCCCACCGAAGAAGCAAGACAAGACTATAGACTATACTCTCCAATGTAGTTCCTTTTGGCTGGTGAACCCGAAACCTATGACAAAATGATCCTGTAAGCACTAGATTCGGAGGGTATGGAAAGTCCCCAAAGTTTAAGCAAATGGTTGCAGATGCGCGTCAGAAACCCGGGAGCTGTGAGGACGAACGCATCAAATACGCTGCCACCTGAGCCACGAGGCCGGCACAGCAAAGAAGATAACACTCGAAGTCCAGCTTTCTGTATGGTGGGATTTTGTCCTTACAAACTTCAAGTCGCACAGTACAGTACAGCTCGCCGACCCCCCCCTTCCAATGGTATCCCCCC
>BGNK01007645.1:4935-16345 GCA_003297005.1 Symbiodinium sp. clade A Y106
GGGAGTTTGACATGAAATATGTTGCGAAAACCCTAATTTAACCTGTTCTCCTGGAATATGCCAATTTGACTTATTTACTTGTTTACCGGGAATATTCCCGGAGAACGATGGTCCAGGAAGGGGTTTGTGAATTGCAGAGAGCTTCTGTCCGTCTATACAAGCCCTTCGGGCCTACAGGGTTTTCCTCTACAAACCCTACAAGTCCTAAGATTTGACTTATAACAAGTCTATAAACCCTGAACGCGTACAGTGACCAGCATTCTATAAACCTGGACATACAGCCCTCTGCAGCGCGAAAGTGGCCGATATGAAAGCACTGCCCCACGCAGAGCTGTAGTGACCTACTTTGGAGCTCTTAAATCCTAAACCCTAAATTCCTACCCCCCTAAACCCCGATCCCTAGATCCTAAACCCTAAAACAAAAGCCAGCAAACCATAGGAAGCCAGCAAACCATAGGAATCCGAGGCAGTGAAGGCACCTCCACTTGAAAAGCAGCTACCACGCGAGCTACCATGGGCAACTCCTGTCAGAGTCACAAGTTTTGGGCAAGCCTAAAAGGTCAATTTGTGTAAGGTAGATCTGTTTCTGAATTGACTTTGTTCGAAATCTAGGCTCTATCATGTTTATGTGTTTTGGGGGACAAGATCTGGTTCGGCCGCTGCAGGGTCAGGACTGAGCTCTATTCAACTGCAATGATGTAATTGGAGACCTTAATGTTGTATTCAACTTAATGGTGGATGAGAATTAAGGGCTTTTTGCGTATTATAGTAGTATAAAATTTTAAACGATATGCAGTAATAGAGGGCTGATTGAAATACGCATGTTGTACTCTAACTGTATGGGGACTATGATGCCAGCGATACCTATTCCGATGCCTATCTTAGTCCCGGCATGGAAGTTTCCCGAGATGAAACCGTTCTCTTGGTCTTATTCTAAGAAGGCAAATGATCGGCTATCTTGCCCAGTGTATGTTCCAAGTGTCGCAAGTCTGGCATACACTACATACATCTTATACAGGTTAAGAGCACTAAGCTCGTTCTCGCTACATCGGCATCTACAAAACTCATTGTTCAGATAAGGAACCTGCTCGGTGCGAACGCAACCGTACCATGCCATCTTGCTCTAACGCATGTGCCTCTTTGCGGAAAGAAGAGCATACCATGATGCATGCGTGTGTACTAGCCTGTAATGTATATATGCTTATGTATGCATTCTCCAACGCTCCAGGGGCCTCCAGGGGTGTTCCCAGCGAGATCGCATGCAGCGCATCGACAGTCCATGTCAAAGTGCGCTTTGCAAAGTATGCCCTGTCCGACACCTGAACACACCCCGACAGGAAGGTGTCTCCTTCGGCGGCGTCGCCAGATCGCGGGGGAGATCGGCCAAGAAATCATAGATATCCTCGAGCGAAGGCTGGCGAGGACAATTAGAGATCGGGGTTACCCGTGACTCGTGTAGCACTGTTGGGTTTCCATACAACATTCACGAGTTCAGAGCGCCACACTCCCAAGCACAAAACACAGAGTCTCGACTAACAATCTGAGAGGGTGTTAGCATTTCTTCAAGTCATTTATAGTTGATTCTAGCCCTACGACACACACACACACAAGCACTGTGCTCAATATACACGGCATCCTGCATCACTAGGACCTGCAAGGCGGGGTGTAGAGTATTAGGGATTCTACATAGTATCTAGAACGGTCACTACAACTAGTAATGACTTATATACGAACTCAGGAGTCCCAAAAATTCCTTAACGGGTACTTTTGCCCGGGACCAATCGTCTCCTGCACTGCCCGGTGCAGCTCGCGCAGGCTGTTGGAGACCTGCAGCAGATTTTGTTTTCATAGGGACGCTTAGGGGGGTAGGGCGAGGGGGGGTAGGGGGCCCTAATGCCCACAATAAGGACCTAATAAGGCCTATAGGCCCCCTCCCCCTTACCCCCCTAAGGGTCCCGATGATGTTTGCCTGCCACCTAGGACGACCCCGCGGCAGCAGATTGGGGCTTAGGGTTTGCACTCTCGCAACTCCAACTCTGAAGGCCAGGCGGTTCGGTGCGAAGGACGAGCTCATTGGCCCCAAGTCGGCCAGCTTTGGGGATTAGGGTCATTAGGGCCGTTTATGGCTTCATGGTTGTGCTCTCGCCGTGTTGACATGCAGGCACGAGGCGAGATGGGAGCATCTAGGCAAGACCACGCAATAAGGAGGGGAAGGGAAGAGAAGAACTCTCCAATCAAAGTAACTGAGCCTCAAAAGCCTCTAACCGCTTCAGCCAAGACCACAGGTTATATCTACTTGGCCACCCGTTCAGCTGCTGTAGAAGGGCACGAAGCCAACAAGCACACGACAACCGACATGCTCACCATTTTGC
The DNA here is from genome assembly GCA_003297005.1 of Symbiodinium sp. clade A Y106. NCBI lineage: Eukaryota > Dinophyceae > Suessiales > Symbiodiniaceae > Symbiodinium > Symbiodinium sp. clade A. Next base: position 7,308 of record BGNK01007645.1, read on the forward strand.
TGCCGGCGATGAGTGCATTGCCGTCCAGTCTGATAACGAGCACGCTGAGCTAAGCGGCGTGCTTCAAACTGTCTGCTACCTGCTACCGGGCCATGCCGTGAGGCACGGCGTCTTTGCTGAAAGAACAAGGCTCCACCTGGAAATGATCGCATCGAGGTATCTAATCTCCTCTTCTGGCTTCCAGTGGGGCGGCAAACATGAAGCTGCATGTCTCAGGTCCCACGCGGTTGACACTTTCCTTGTAGGCATGATGTTTAACCCTCTCGCAATCGAGTGACTGGCTAGGAACGGTCTCATGGGCAGCGTATACAGTATATGGGGAGGAGCGTACAAGCTTTCCGTACGACAGCATCAAGGGGAATGCCGACAAGACTCAGCTGCGAAGTTGAGACCGCGAGTTCAGAAAACCAATTCGTATCTTTGTCTCACCCTGCTCACGCTACACAAATGTTAGACATTAGACACTTCACAGGCCATAGTGCCATGGTCTGGCCTTCGTCTTTAAGTCCTTCTATATGTGGGCTCCTGACATGACATCTACGGAACACCGGAGGCAAGCACATCTTGCTGACTTTGCATGGTATGCGACGTCTGCGATGCAGCACATTGGCACCGAAGCTACGCCCTGGCGGGGCAGCGGCTGCTCGCTTTCCCTCTCACTTTAAGCCTGCTTCCAAAACCTGAGTTTAAGACAGAAAGCTCAACGTCCCCGCCAACTCAGGTCCATCTGCCAAAATGTCGGGGACAGTGCCCTCATTCCTGTCTCGCACCTCGAACCTTGGAGCAACAGTTACAACTGCAAGGGCTTTAGGCCTTCGAGGAGTCTGCAGTTGAGATGCATCGACAAAGTCTTGGCAGATGCTGAGTGCTGGCACCTACGCCGCGGCAGGAGGTGGCGGAGGAGGCGGCGGCGCTGCCTGGCCAGCAACGCGGTGGCCATAACAACGGTATCACAATGTGCATGCTAGCAGTATGCATACTAGAATGCGAGCAGCTTTTTGAACATCCACATCGACACCACTGCAATCACGGCTGGTCTTCCATCCGCCATGCTAGGTCTACATGTGCATGCAAATGTTATCGATATCGAGTGTCTCTGCAGGTAGTTGGTAGGTACATTCTTAAACCACAGGAAAGCTCCACTATGACAAACACATCTGCTTGGCAGCAAGTGTGTAGGTAGAGGTGACATTACATTATTATATGTTCATCCCAGTGGATGTCTGTGTATCTGTATGCAATTTTGAACACGAAGCATAGACATATGTTCTTGTATACATGCCTGTAGTATGTATGTATGTGTGTATGTCTGTATGTATATATGTATGTAAGTATGTGTGTCTATGAATGTATCGATGTATGTAGGCAGGTAAGAATGTGTATAAGTGTGTGTATTCGTATATCTATATCTATATATCTATCTATCTATATGTATGCATATGCATATGCATATGTATATGCATATGTGTATGTATATGTGTACGTATATGTTTGCATGATTGCATATTTGCATGCTTGCATGTGTGCTTTATGTATGTAGGGATGTATGCTTCTATGCATGTCCGCATGTTGGCGTGTATGTATGTATGTAAGTATGCATGTATGTATGTATGTTTGCGCATGTATGTATGCATACGTACCTATACGCACATGTTTACGTGTGTGTGTGTGCCTATGCATGACTGTATGGATGTATGTAGGTAGGTAGGTATGTGTATACGTGTGCGTATTCGTATATGTGTATCTGTATCTGTCTATCTATTTATATATATATATGTGTGTGTGTGTGTATGCACATGTACATGTACATGTATATGTTTGCATGCTTGCATGTGTGCATATGTGCATGCATGGATGTAGGGATGCATGCTCGTATGCTTGTCTGCAGGCATGTATGTGCGTCTGCATGCATATACATGCGTGTATACACATATGCCTATATATATATATATATATACGAGATATGATATGATATGATATGAAAGCCAGAGGGAGGGAGAGAGAGAGAGAGGACAATTAACGCATGGTGGTACAACATGTACGTGCACATACAGATGCTACCTAATCGAACGTGTAAACACAATATGATATGTAGATCGGAATTCCATAGGTATAGACAGGTGAGCAGCCAGAGCCAATAACCAAGAGAAGGCAACACGAGCTTCCAAGTTCTCTAGCAGAGAAACCCTCCGAGAGGAAGGTTGCCCAAGGAGCTTCAACAGACCGGCCCCGCTGGAAATATCGATGTTCGCTGTCGACATGTCTCCCAACCCAATGGACAACGGGGACCCACACATGAGTGTCTGCTGCCACGGGCAGTCTCCTGCTAAATTGCGCTGGCTGGACTGACAAGCTTGAACCGCAGTCCAAATAGCAACCTAATGTATACACAGTACCGAGACATAATAAGGACTGAAGTCGTTATGAGAAGCGTGGCTTTATATCTTACAATCAGACGCAGAACTCCCATTATACCTGTGTAGGGGTCAGGCATGGTCTGGCAGCACATGTTCGGGAAACCCCGAGGCCCAAAGAGAGTATTCCTCAGCCGAAGGCCCCGCAAGCCTTGCAACCACCGGGCGGCGGCAACAACAGCCCACCGGTTCCTGGAGCTGCGCTATTGAGAACGCATATATATATATATATATAATAATAATAATAATACATATATATATATAGGACCCCCCGCAATGGTACCCTTGAATGCCCTGAGAGCACCCTGATAGGACAACTAGAATGCTCTTTTGTACCCTTAGTGGGTCCTCTTGGGTTGCTTGAGCTTACCGACGGCAAGGGATTGTTGCAAACGGCGAGGGAGGATGAAGGTTTATGGCTTTCTCGGCCCAGGGGTTCGGTGATCTGGGCATTTCGGGTTTGAAGGTAGCTCCTCTCTTCTGGTGAGCTTCCATGCTGGTGAGAAAACGGATCTGGTCAGCCGAAGTTCTTATTGTGACCTTGCATCCTGAAGCCTCAAATTCCGACCACCAAATCCGTAAAGCTCATAAAGCGGCAAGAACCCTAAGTCTACAACCAAAACAAACCCTTCGAGTATTACGCAAACCCTCGCCCCAACCGTTTTTGGTGAACCCTACAAGTAACCCTCTGGAACGCTTATAAAGCAACCTCCTGAACTCCTTAAGGCAACCCCAATATAGTACGATCCAGTAATCTTAGAGACTCCTTATAATAACTCCTTTTTCGAGCAATGGACTCGGCCCACATGACTATGGCAAGCATATGAAACGAAAGCACTTGGCATCGCTGAAAGATGACTTGAACAGGCGCGTCTGGAAGACATCAGCTATAACTTCAAACTGTATCACGTAGCCCTAAATCCCCTTTTTTGAGCAGGGACTGCAATGCAATTATTCGGCACTCTTACAGTGATTTTCCTCATTTTTCAACAAACCTCATAGACCCTAAACCCTCAACTACTAGTACTATTATAGTGATTTTCCACATTTTTCAGCCAAACTCTTATACCAGCAACCAGTATCTGCAAGCCCCAACCCTCGTAGTCGGCCTCGGGCGCCCTCCGACGGGGCCGCAGCTTGCGGCGCAGCTGCTTGCGGCTGCTGCGCGGCCTGGGGGCTAGGGATGTTTTCATTTCGGGTTTAGGGTTCACGCTCTCACAACTCGTTTACGCTCTCACAACTCGGACAAGCCAGGCGAGGTTCACGGTGCGCGGTCGGAGTGATACTTCTTCAGACTGTCTCGCTCCCTTCACTCCCACAGGCCAGGGGACCAAACATAGTCAAACAGACCAATCCCCAACTCGTTTAGGGTTTATAGGGTTTAATAGGGTTTAGGGCTGCTTAGTGTTTATAGGGTTTCGGCACTCACACTGGGACAAGCCAGGCGAGGCTATTGGTACGTGGTCGGTTGAGGTGACACACATCTCGGACTGTTCATGCGGCTTGAAGGGCTTCGGAGCTCACTTTTGGGCAGTCCAGGCGAGGCATGTGCTTCAAAGGTTTATAGGGGTAAGGAATGCTGAGTAGGGTTGCATCGGGCTCTAAGCTATCGCAACTCGGACTCTGCAGGCGAGGATTGTTGGGTCGGAAGGGGCAGCACCTTGGCTACTTGTCATCGCTGAGAGCCTCTTAGACACTGCACCTTGCACATGAAGAGTAAGTATAGTTTCGGAGTTTCGGGCTTTAGCATGTAGAGCTCAGGCATTTGTTGCTGGGTTTAGGGATTTCTTGTCAGAGCTTCATCCAAGGCTTACAGGCTTGCAGGTGGAAGCATAGCGTTCAGCCTAAAACTGTGCGATAACACCTACATGCGCAATGACTATGGCCGCTCTTGGATTTCCACTCACGATATCAAAAAGACTGGTCATGTTCCAGATTGCCGTGGCAACTTGCATTAGTAATGCTGCTAATGCATGTTCCTGTCAGTCGTTCCGACCAAACAACGTGCAGGGGCATGCAAAACGCATGGCAACGTAGGGATGCCTTATACAGGCAGGGTTGCTGCACGCAGGGGGCCTGTGTTCAAGAGTGCATATCCCCGCAGGATCATGTCAAATGTGTTGTTTCACACGTCTATCCGAGTCCTGTCGGTAGATGAACAGTACCTTCAAAACTGCATCTCAGTCTTGCTTTCAGGACTATCGGATAGCTTCTGCTGCCGTCACATTCAAAGCAATCTCCAACGAACTCCACATTACTCTCGTAGACATCAGCTTTGCTTAACTGCTTGGGTCCTGTAGCTTCGGATCCCTCTTCTTGTCGTTGCAGGAAGGAGTGCCTGCTGGGGAGCTTGTGCGGCCGCGCTAGGCGCCGACGCTGCCGGCATACCCCATGCTGCCATGCCTGGACTGCAGAGAGCTTGGATCTTCATCTTGACCATTCCATTCTAGTGAGGAAAAGCTGCAGCTGCAGCCGCGGAAATCGAGTTCCTGATCTACCTGTACTACGTGGGAGCTGTTCCTGAAGCCCTACAAGGACCAGTTCGAGATTACTACAGGCTCAGATCCCTTTTCTTGGGGTCCTTGGACCTGAGACAGGAAAACCCACTCTAGAACAAGCCTCATGGCAAAAGCTGAAGGCAAGCTCTGCCGTCTCTATAACACTCTCAACTCGTGAACGCAGCAGCGCAGCTCATAAGTCTAATTCCTTGAGGGCGGAGTGTTGCGGTCACATTCGGCACTCATTAGTTCTGAGAAAGCCTTACACATTGACACATTGTGCATGCGCCAAACATCTCGTCCTGAGCAAAACAAGCCGGTGTTGCCTTGCATACCCATGGCACTGGGATCGTATCCGGTCAAGCCAACCATGCCCATTGGCATGCCCATCATCCCCATTCCTCGGCATGCATCTGATCGTCTTCTTTACCAACCAGGTGCAGCAAGGGCGGGACACAGAAATGAGGTGTGTCCGCCAAATAGAGCATTTGGATACCAAATGACTCGGTAAAGGTCCAAGATTCCCTGCATGCCCATGGCACTCATGCCCATCATATCCAAGCCTCGGCTGTGCTGAGATATCTTATTTATTAAATAATGCGAGTGCGCTGAGAAGCTTTTCGGATATGGTGGTTCAGCGGTCATGCAACATCTAGACTGGGAAAGCTAAACTAGTACACGACATGAAGCTACGGTTATCTTACATGTTAACAGTCGATGCGTCGATGATTTTGTGCATAATTACAATAGGGAGTTGCAAATTGCAACATTACATGTGCAAATGGGAACAGGAACATTAAACTTTACTAAACCAACATGAACGACCCAAGTCCACGTGCTCATATACCTAGGTTTTGCGCATGTTGGTATGCATGTCTCTTAAGAAGAAAATATAAAAAGCAACAGCATGCAGAACAATCACAACCTTACTTGCATAACACACAGACAAGAAGGCCGGAGCACAACAACAACAACAACACCAGCAGCAGCAGCAGCAACAGCAACAGCAACAGCAACAGCCGCAGCAGGAGCAGCAGCAACAGCAACAGCAACAACAAGAAGAGCACCATCACGAGCACCAGCACGAGCACCAGCACCACCCCCGCCAACGAAAAAAAAACTACACAAGCACAACCAACAGCAGCAACAACAACAACACCAACAAGGACAAGGTAGGCGTTGCGTCTGCCGCCGCCGCTGCGGGTGTGTATTGTTTATTTTTTTTGGTCTGGAGCCTGAAAACCTCGAGATATGTGTGGTTTTCGTAAATAACAGGATGCTTTGCCCCTTGGTTTTCCATATGCTTTGTTTCCTTTAGTGTGTGTTTTTTTTTTGCGAAAGTGTCGCAGCTACCGTGGTTATCGTTGTCTGTGTGCTTGTGTTTTGCGTTATGTTTTAACGTTTCTGTTTGGACAGCCCACGAAATGCAAGACTTTTGTAGTGGGAGCGTCTGACAAGCAACAGGAAATCAGCAGCAACAAGGAGCAACACTGTCGTTGTCATTGTTATCACCATAGCGATCGTCATCGCCATCATTATCCTGTGCATGCACAAGCAACAACATCAACATCATAATCATCATACTTACCAACATTATCGTAATCAGGAGCTCATCACCCTCACCATCCTCATCACGGTCAAGGCAGCCTGCTTTTTGAATGGAGCTGGCGGGGTTGCGGGGTTCTGGGTTCTTGGTAGAAACAACGACAACAACGGTATTACCCCTGCACGGAGCAACAAGAGAAACACTAGATGCAAGCCGCATTCGCATGGACGTTAATTAATTCCCCCGCCCCCCCCGCATGTGAGCACGAGAAAAAGAGAAACACTCTATGTAAGCTGCGCTGGCATGCTTTAATACCACCCCCCNCCCCGCATCCCCCACCCCTGATACCCATAAAAGTCCAAGCTATCATGTGCGACAAATCGAGTTTTGAAATCTTGGCACTGTGAATCCCTGAAATCGAACATGCTGTTTAGGCAATTCATCGCAAAAGGCGCTGCGAAATGCACAGCACAGATTTTAGTGCCAATACTCAAGTTTTAGCACATTTCAGCCCTGAAATCGCTCCACCCTCCGCGGCGGCAGACGCGACGGTTGCCAACAACAACAACAGTACAAAAACTTGCTGAGCCAAGGCACCCATGCCCATGCCCATTGGCATGCCTGCCATTCCCGGCTGACACGCCATCATTCCTGCACCTGCCGCTGCCGGTGCCGCTGTGGCGGCGGCTGTGGCTGTCATGCCGGCTTGTGCCTGCTCCATTGTCTGTGGGGGCCGCGATGCCGCTTTGGAAATGGCGCCTGACACACCCGAGGGATGGCTCGCCTGCGGGGCCGCCGCTGGGGGAGCCTTGACATCCGGCTGCGTGCTTGGCGTAAACATGTTTCGCAAAGCGGAGGCCGTCTGCTCCGGCGCGTTGGGGGTGCCGGCAGCTTGCGCTGGAGGAGGTCCAGGAGGGGCTTTCACTGGCACGGGAGGAGGGACCACCACGGGACCAGTCTGCATAGGCGCCGGGGCCTTTGCTGGCGGTGCCTTGACTGGAGGCATTGCTGCAGCCTTGGCCGCATCCTCTTTGGCCTCAGGCTGTCAAGCAGCGATTTCCCGCAGTTAGGTCATCATGATCATGTCTGTTTGGCGCAGACGGTGTGGGCGTGATCATCTGCTTTAGTCCCAGCTCGGCTATCCTACCAGGTACCTATACTCCTGCACGTGTGACAACTGAAGAACCCATGTGCAAATACAAAATGTGCCTGTAACCCGTGCCATATTCATGTACAGGCCATGCGATGCCGCACAAACTCGACTCATACAAACACAACGAGGAATAAAAACAAGCGGATAGTACAAGTCTGGACAAGTAGCAGAATGAAACAACAAAACCACATCTACCTACCTACCTACCTACAATTACATACATACATGCACTCGTCCATGCATAGATATGCATACATACATACATGCATACATACATAACACACACACACAAACAATCGCAGGTTACATTACATTACATTGCATTCTATGCCATTCCATCGCATTGCATCCATCCTTCCATCCATTAATCCAAACATCCATCAATGCAAAGACACATGGACATACAAAAGGACATTCTCATTACATATACTGCATCATATAACATACGTTCCATTGCATAATAACATACCTATCTAGATATGTAAAGAAGCTTCACACACACAAACCCACACTCATGTCAGAGGTCCAAAAGAAGGTCACAACTCGAACGAAACGAAAGAAAACCCCTAAACCCTAAACCCTATAGACCCTAAGCCCTGTAGACACTAAGCCCTATAGACCCTAAGCCCCATAGACCCTAAGCCCCATAGATTCTAAGCCCTATAGACCCTAAAACCCTAAACCCTAAAAGAAAACAGGACCGGCCTTGGCCTCGGCCTCGGCCTGCAACTTTGCTTTGGCCTCGAACTCGGCCTTCGCCTGGAGGCCAAAATGTGTCTATTACTTTCTTTCTCTGTCTTGCTATATATGTGTACCTATAAATTCTACATAGATAAGTAGTATCTGTTCACATATACCTGTATATGTATGTACGTATGCGTGTATATATCGACGCGCTCTGTTTGACAGGGTCTTCTGTTCGTCAGGGCCTGCTGTTACCCAGGGTCTTCTGTTAGACAAGCTCCTCTGCTAGGCAAGGCGTTTAGGAGTTCTGCTTTTGACATGACTTGGCTTGGCTTTGCGCGGTTTGGTTTGCAAAACGTTCAATCCGTAAACGGATAACAGCGCTAGATGTGTAGGTCTGGGTGTATATATGCATACATATATATATACATGCCTTCACAGCACATACAGACATACATGCACACACAAACATGCATGTGTATATGTATATATATATATATATATACATATGTATGTCTCTGTGTGTGCAAGTATGTGTATAAGTGGAAGTAAAGCTCAGAACAACTTTCAGCTCTTGGAAGCACCTATTGGACGGCTGTTTGTGCAGGGGGCGATCTTGTATTCTTCGAGACTCTGTTGAGCTGCTTTTTTGGGTGCAGGTTGTGCGAACCATGTGAATGTATGGACAAATATGTATGTATATATGATCCCAGTTCTCGGTTCGCCGACCCCCCCCCCACCCC
>BGNK01007648.1:3739-16324 GCA_003297005.1 Symbiodinium sp. clade A Y106
GCGATGGCGGGACCGTCGCCTCGGCTGTTTCAGGCAAGGCTCTGGCGCGAGTGGAGGAGATGCAAGTCATGACATTCGACAGCCGCGGTAGCTATCGTAAAGCGATGGCGGGACCGTCGCCTCGGCTGTTTCAGGCAAGGCTCTGGCGCGAGTGGAGGAGATGCAAGTCATGACATTCGACAGTCGCGGTAGCTATCGTAAAGCGATGGCGGGNCATGACATTCGACAGCCGCGGTAGCTATCGTAAAGCGATGGCGGGACCGTCGTGTGTTCTCCTGGCTTAACTTCGTGCAGTGAGCTCAATTGATAGTTGCCCTTGCTATCATGAAGCGACGTCGTGACCGCAGCACTGTAGGACTCCAAGACATCCTCAGGGCGTGTGACGAACTTATTCGGTTGCGGGACTGTTTTGTCGAAGCAGTGCCGAGGATGACGTTGCAAGACACGTGAAACTGTTTTCGGATCATGCTCGGTTCGATCGTAGGAGCCGCCGGCGAAGCAGAACGACTCCGCACTCGAGGCAGGGACATTGGCCTTCAGACCAGAGCAGCCGTGGTTTTTTTCCGTGTCCGTCTGTTCACCTGCGCGCGAAGAGTGGCACAAGCACAGCACACACAATATCGATCCGTTCCAGGTTTAGCGACCGCCATGGGCATGAAAGGCAAAGCACAGAAGGGTNGCAAGGCTAAGACGCCAACTCCGGAGCCAAAGACCGCAACGACCTGGTCCGGCAACTGGGGCAACCAGGACTGGAACGCCGAAGAGGCGACTGCAGCCACGGGGCCTCGTCGAGTGATCGGCCGCAATTTCTTCGCCAAGGGATTGCTGCGGCCTTACGCAGACGAGAGTCTGCAGTTCATCTACGCAGAGGACCCTGAGACCTTCTTCGACAAAAGCAGCCTGCGAACTTATCTCAGCACCGAGAATTCGGAGCTGGACCGTCGCCCGGCCTTCGGATGGTCCATGTTGTGCGGGTCGCTTCGCAGCCTCATCCAGGCAGCGGAGTCGACGGAGAACTTGATGGACAAGCTACAGGAGTTGAAGGGCCTGGTGCACAAAGAGAAGAAGTTGATCGAAGCACTTGCTGCGTGCGACTGGGAGCAATCCAAGAGCAAGAAAAAGGACCTTGGGAAAAACGCAGTGGTGGTCTTGAACTTCTTGAAGAACCACGGGAAGGCGCTGCACGGCATCCTGCCTTCGGTGATGCGCCACTCGGCCATGCTGTATGGTGGCGCGGGGCAGACCCTCGATGGAGTAGTGCACGCCGGAGCCCTCGGCCGCTGGCAAGCCGTGGTGCCCTCCTGGCCCGAGGGCGAACGAGCCCTGCGCAAGTGGAAGAAGGAAAAGGCGACGATGGAGAACACGGCCATTTTCCTTCAACAGGCCTATGTTGCTCGTGGCCAAACCGAGGCGTCATGGAAGCAAGCCCAGACTTGGCACGGCGACGAGTCCTCCTCGACGGCCGAAGCATGCGAGGGCGAGAAGAGCAACCCGTGGGGACGCTATGGCTCGGACAATTCCGACTCGTCCGGTCCCGTCCTCGGCAAGAAACGCAAGGCCAAAACGTCCTCATCCGACGAGGGGGTCACAAAGAAGAAGAAGAAGCAGAAAGCCGTCGAGAGTAAGAAGTCCCACAAGACGAAAAAGGCCAGAGCCAAGAAGGATGCCTCTTCGGGAAGCTCCGCGGTGAGCATCGCAAAGAAGAAGACCAGCAAGAAGCGCAAAATCGATGCGCCCAGCACGGACTCGGCAGATGCCAAGATGAAGCCGTCCACCAAGAAAGACACGGAAGCCATCTTCGTCGAGGAGAAGACGGATGAGATGTGCCCGATTGCAGACGAAGCAGGCCTTCTTGCTACGGTCCCGGCGGAAGACCGGACCCATCGCTAGGAGCATGCTCTTCAGCGCAACGATGCGGGCCCATCGGAGCAAAGCTTCGACACAGAGCGCATCGCGGTCGCACACAGAGCGGCTGCTACAGGCGTGTCGAGCTTTGTTGTTGCGTGCTCGCCACATGCCGCACAGTGATCTTGACTCGACCGCAGAAAAAGGAAGCTGCGATCGAGTGTATCCTTGTTACGGCTGTCAGGAAATTTCAGGCTGAGGTTGAATGCATCTCCTGCCCTGTCGCCAGGCGCGATCGCGAGATGATTCTGGAGAAGTTGCGGAATTGCCGACCTGCCAGAGGCTCGTCCAAGCCTTCATCTGGAGGAATGCTCCATGTACGGCCGTACACCCTCATGGCTGCACGGCTTCCAAATTTGTCTGGCAGATGCATTGTCGGTCCTGTGGCCGATCATTCTCGGTTCGATCACAGGTGTCTGGCAGATGCATTGTCGGTCCTGTGGCCGATCATTCTCGGTTCGATCACAGGAGCCGCCGGCGAAGCGGAACGACTTCGCACTCGAGGCAGAGACATTCACTTGCAGACTAGACCAGTCGTTTCCAGCTTGCAGATCTCCCCCCTGCGCGAAGAGTGGCACAAGCACAGCAAACACAATAGCGATCCGTTGTTTAGCGACCGCCATGGGCATGAAAGGCAAAGCACAGAAGGGTGGCCGCGTGGGAAAGGAAACCAGTTCTGGCAGAAGGGCAAGGCCAAGACTCCTTCCTCTTCCGATGAGCACACAGCGGATCGGAGCGCTCGCGGTGCTAAAAGAGCGCGCTTCCATCCAAGAGGACCATGCCGCATGCTCCACTCGGCCCATAGAGGTTCCAAATGCCGAGGGTCGCAGCCGAACCTCTGGTACGTCTAGGTTGATCGAGGGTTGATAATCTTCGAACAGTCTGTCTACCTCAGATGTGCGTGATGCTGACGAGCACAGAGCGCATCGCGGCCGTACAGAGAGCGGGTGCTACAGACGTGTCAAGCTTTGTTGTTGAGTGCTCGCCACATGCCGCACAGTGATCTCGACTCGACCCCAGAAGAAAGAAGCTGCGATCAAGGGTATCCTTGCCACGGTTGTGAGGATGTTGCGGCTAAAGTATATCTCTGCCCTGCCGTCAGGCGTGATCGCGAGATGCTTCTGGAGAAGTTGTGGGTTTCTGGGCTGTCGAAGGCTCGCCAGAGACTGCACCCGCAGAATGCTCCATGTACGGCTGTACGCCCTCGCAGCAATATGCTTGAGAGCAGGAGTGAAACGCCTACGCAACCAGAGGGTCAGAACGTGCGACAGCTAGAAACATCGTGCACATCCTAGCCCGGAATGCACGTTCACACGTCAAAGCATGTTAGGCTGTGACTGCCATGCGCTAGCAAACGTTTTCGGTGAACTTCACGGCACGCATTGTGGACCTGAGTCGCCATGCCCAGCAGTTCCGGCATGCGGTGGGCTGACATGGTGGACGACAACGAGGCAAGAGCGCGATGGTTCGGCTGTCGTCCGTGTATTTTGCCTCAGGCATCTCCTTGGGACTCCTTTCAGCAGGATTACCTGAACACTCGCTGCCGTCTTCAATTGTCGACCCCGGTACAGACCTCAGCGTTCGGCAATGTCGAGCAATGTAAGAAAACCGTGCTTTCAGATCAGGTCGGTTGGATTTGCGTCGACAAGGCAGGCTGCAGTGAGCTCGAACCACACCAACCTTGGAGTGCAAGGACTGGAAGCGGGAGGCGGTCTGCCAACCCATGCCGTGCAAATTCAAATCGAGCCCAAAGCGACGCAGAAACAAGGCCGGCCGCGTGAAAGCGCGAGATCGGCGTCGGCACCTTAAGACTCTAGGTTCCACCGCAACGACTGCTACTCTACCGAGTCCATCAAGTAGCCTGCAGCTGCCCTGAAAGATTGGAGAGTCCAACCACAAAACGGAGAGACTGTCTTTTCGAGTCCATCAAGTAGCATCTGAAAGCCATGCGACAGACCCAGGTAAGAATCTTCTTCTCGAGTTGAAAAGGGGCCTTCAAGACCCAAGAGCTTATTACAGAGTAGCACAGGTGAAGAATCGGGCCGTCAAGTGCGCTGCAACAACCCTTGAACGGTTTGGAAGTCCAGGGAAACTGGTTGAAATGCATGAAATGTCTTATTATCGAATGTTGTGGGATTCCAGGGTGGGTGGGTTTATGTCTGAATCGTGATTATAAATTAACTGCGAAACTGCTCGATCTGGGGCTGGCAGGTGCCGGCAGCAGCCACAGCCAAGCCGTGGACGGCCGAAGACGATGAAATCCTACATGCGGCCTTTCTGGTGGCAGAGGCCGTCGCGTGCTGCGTAGTGGTTTGCGCGATTGAACATCAGTGCTGTTTCTCGTTTTCGTAGCATGTGCAACACAGGCAGAGAGACGACAGACGCAGTCGCCAGCATCATCGGCGGGCGAGATGCAACAGGTAAGCTTCGTGCAGAGCGATGGTATAAGACAGAATGCCATCAATGTCAGGCCCCTCGAGCTCGTGCCTTATGTCAGGCCCCTCGAGCTCGTGCCTTCGAAGAACATGAGGAAGCGACCCACGAAGTAGGGGTCGACAGGATCCGCGGCCGAGGTCTCGTCTCGCGGAAATCGCTCGCTGCCACGAAGAAGGAGTTTTGTGCCAAGCCGCCTGACAAGCAGGTGCGGTGGCTTCGCAGTGAACAGTCTTGTCCGCAAGAGCCTCGTAGGGCCTCGACCTCGCGCACGTGCTCAATGGACAGCGAGCAGCCTTCAGCGACATGGCACCGGCCTCAGAGCACGAATTAAACCACGCGTCGTGCAAGTGCCTGCCAGGACACTTCCTTCAGTCTGGCTTATGTGCGGCTCCGCTCGAACCCCAGGGGGCCACGGCGTTTGCCACGGACCTTGCTCGACCTGATAGGCCCCTCGTCGACTCCATATCGCAATCATCAGGCCGAATGTCGGGGTCGCGTTTGCCGGATTGAGACCAACAAAACTGGAAGGTCTTTTCCGAAGTCGCCGACGGCATCGTCTGCGCTTGCCTTGGAACCAGCACTGCCTGCTGCCGTCAACCTGCCTTAGCAAGGCAGTGTCAGCACGTGGTCGATGAGTCGACGGCAGCGCAACAGACTGCAGCATGTGGCGGCCTCGGTACCTGCGACCAGCCCGGGGGGCCCAACGGGTCAGCTGGCTAGGCACTCTCTGGCAACACAGCAGCTCCCAACCCGGACGTCCAGGCCATGATTTTGACCTTTGCGTCGCATGGACACCGGCAAGACATGCATTGCCTGACAGCTTGCTGCAGGAACTGATCGTCGCGGCTGCGGCGGCTCTGCGCGAGGTCTACCAGCTCGTGCCGGGAGTCTCTCTGGGAGAGGTCACGGCAAGAGCTGTCGAAGGCGCAGAGCGGAAACTGCACGCGCTGTTCGAGGCACTTCTGGACAAATGCGATAACGTCAGCTATTTACAGCGGCAGACAGCCGAACTACTGGAACCCGAGAAGCTATTCATATGGAGGAGGCATCTAGATATAATTCTATGGTCACGTGCCTGGAACTCGCTTCGAAAGCAGCAAAAAGAAGCTGGCCAAAGTGCAGATCCAGAGGAGACTTCAAGCGCGATGGATGCGGAGGCGGAAAACATCCTTCCGGCGGGCGGCGTATTGGCCGGTGCATTCATGGATTACTTCCAAGAAGGTCTTCACGTTCGACCGCGTCAAGACAGGCTGCGGGACCTGGAAGACCAGATCAGTCAAGAAGTGCAGACTCTCCTCAAGCAGGGATTCGACTGGACGCAAATTCTGCATCTGCCCAACTTAGTGGATTTTCCAGCCGCTGCTGCTATAGAGTTCCGTGAGCTTATGACGGGAATCAGGTTGTCCTACAGCCCCGAGGACGTTCGAGCAGAAGCCACAGTCGAAGAACCTGCGGCCTACGATCCCATGTCGGAGGGCACCGTTGCCACCGACGCGGAGATAGGCAGGCGTGGATATGCAGGACCTCCAACACTTCCTGACGGAGCACCGCAGCCGGTGCCGCCCGACGGCCTATGCCTGAGCTACGCATGTGTCGGTGCCCACAACACCGAGTTTCTCTCAGCTTTACAGCGAGATCGCAGTGGCTTTGTCGTGAACCCAAGACAGGATCGACGGTTTCGAGCAGCCGCCGAAAGATTCTGCGATGCAGTCGCCGGTCGGGCTAGAGCGGCCGGTCGCAGTGACGTTGAGCGAGAGCTGCGGCGAAGAGACTGGCCGGGGGAAGCCGCACTGCACTTCTTCGCCCAGGAATTGCAAGGGAGCTTGTTGATAACCTCCATCTACTCGGACATGCCAATTCTCTTCGGAGAAGGCCCTCTCGCTGTGCACGTGTGGCACGGATTGACCGAACCGGATGCCGCAGGACATTCATCGGGCCATTTCGAGCTGATCCAGTCGTGGCTTCCGCAGTCTCGGGGCAAAGACGTCAACAGGAGCAAGCCCCGAAAGAGACGCCACGAATCAGATGGGTCTCCTTCCTCTTCCGATGAGCACACAGCGGACCGGAGCGCTCGCGGTGCCAAAAGAGCGCCAGCCGAGCCTGGCAAACGAACGGCATCATCGAAGACAGCCGAGGTTCCATCTTCCAGCCGGGCGGGACAGACACAAGAGGCTTCGCAGCCATCGCGTCCGTCAGCATTACTCACATCTGAGTTAGACAGACTGTTCGAAGATTATCAACCCTCGATCAACCTAGACGTACCAGAGGTTCGGCTGCGACCCTCGGCATTTGGAACCTCTATGGGCCGAGTGGAGCATGCGGCATGGAACTCCTGGATGGATGCGCGACTGAAGGAAGATGCTCTCGCCCAAGACGATGCTCCGCGGGAGGAGACCGTGCCGCGGCGACCGAGTGACCAGGAGCAACGAGATGGCATGATACAATCTCTCTGGAAAGAATTTAAGAATGCGGAGAGACGTTCGCGCAAAGTCGAGACCACGGTTGCCAGACCGAGCGAGGACGATCGCATTCTAGTTCTACAGCAGCCATATCTGACTCTCATCCTCGCCGGCTCCAAGGATCTGGAAATTCGAGGCATGCGACTCCGACCTAGGCGCATTTGGCTGGGCAATCAGGGCTTGATCTTCGGAGAAGCTTTCATTTCGGAGGCCTGGGAGATTCGATCCGATGCAGAGTGGCGACAGCTTTAGTCTCGACATCACTGGCACTGCGACGAGCGGCCCTACAAACGTACATTCGCAATGAAGCTTTCGCAGGTCAAACGATGTTCTCAGCCATGGCGTTACACACATCCCCGCGGAGCCATCCCCATAGTGATATATCGACCCGTACCGGATGAAAGGGTCTCCGACGACACCCAGAATGCCGGGAGGACCACAGAGCCAGCAAGACCAGCGAGCCCGGAGGAGCGTGACGCCGCACCGCACCATCACAGGCGACCCACACCAGCAGAACCCATCAAGGAGAAGAGAGCAAAATGCAGGCAAGCATCGCAGACGAAGCGTAGCCGGAAGTTCAATAGAAAGCGAAGCAGAGCAACATCGGCAGCCGGTATGCAATGCACCGAGGAAGAGACTGCATTCAAAGCCAGAGGAGACGAGGTTGAGGTGCAGAGGCGAAAGCAAAAAAATAAGCTTTGCCTCGGGCGCGAAGGAGAAGCGTGCCGCTTCCGTCGCGACGGCAGCGGTAAGGCAGCATACGCCTCGACGTTCAGTGACACGCAGCATTGCATCTTCTGCCATCCCGAGGCCATGCGAAGAGCACACAGCGGAGCGGCTTATGCCATTCAGAGAATTCTCAATTCGCTGCAGCAGAAGGACAAAGACCTGCACGACGCCGCCGTCGACCGCATGAAGCAGTTTCTCGCAGTCGGCAAGCATACCTGGGACGCAGCACTGCAGCGGCGAGAATCGCAGCAGGATACGACTCCAGAAGAGGTACGTCGTGGAGAAGCGGCTCGAGCAATGGATGCAGCGCGAGCTGCGAAGAAGTTCCCTGAAATATTCGGACCGGAAGCAACATCATCTTGGCAGTCACCGCTGGCTCAAGCGTTTGAGAAATGGGCACATGAAGAGAGCTGGCGCCTGTGCCCCGGATGTGACAGACTGATGCCGCAAAAATTCTTGGCGGGCGCAGCGGGAACGGATCCAANGTCACCGCTGGCTCAAGCGTTTGAGAAATGGGCACATGAAGAGAGCTGGCGCCTGTGCCCCGGATGTGACAGACTGATGCCGCAAAAATTCTTGGCGGGCGCAGCGGGAACGGATCCAATTTGCAGAACAATGCAATCGACGCGCTGCAGTCGCTGCAGCTCGAATGGAAAGATAGGATATGCGATGCCAACGCCGGAGGACGTCCCGGCACCTCTTCAACGCCTCCCTTACAGCGTCTTGGAGGCACTGCGGCCGTTCCGCATTAGCTGTGGCCCAGGAGAAAAAGCACCGCACGGCTACTGGGTGCACACGGCGCCCATCAGGTTTAGCTGGAAGGAACAGTCTCTGCAGGAGCGAATCGCTGACGTCAGCCACGAAGAAGACCGCAGGCGAGCAGAAGAGGCGACAAGTTGGTTGATGGACAACGAGCAATCTTCCTTCAAGAAGTTCGATGCGCTGCAGCGTGTGTTTCTTGCCGCCCTGGATGACGACAGAGACGTGCCCTCCAGAATGCCCCTCGCCTTCATGGAGTCGGTTGGGATAGAATGCGCCGCCTGGCCGCATCTGTATTGGGCTACGACCATGTGCGAGACGTATGCTCGCTCACAGGACAGACGACGACTACGGTCAGCAGGCAAGCCAGATGAAGCAGAAGAGGAGGACGACGACGATGACGATCCCTCTGCGCGTGTAGAGCGCCGCCACAGTGCGAAAGCATCCTTTTTTGCGAAGCTACTGTCACGTGTCATCGGGTATGGCACAGAGTATGAGCTCGTACAGTTCATATACGACCTGTGGATGTACAGTGGGATCGGAGGTGCACAAAATGCAGCAAAAACAAACCTTCGCGCTGCATTGGCCGGCAAATCCTTTTCACCGGAATACTGGCGGACAAAACACGCTGCTCTGCAGGACTTGCAAGCTCAGCTAGGCACTCCAACCATGTTTCTTACAATTGCGCCGTATGAATGGACGGCCCCATATCATCGATGGATCGTGGACGAGATGACCAAGACAGCTCGTTCCAGGACAAACCTGCCTGCAGCGGAGAGCCTTCACCTTGCGCACATCCTCACCGAGGCAGTCCGAGGTCTGTTAATCGGCGGCTACAGCGACTCCTGCCAGGATGCGTGCCTTCTTTCGGGAAGCAAGAAAGCAATTTTCTTCGCTCGTCTTGAATTTCAGGACGGAAAACGTCAGACTCTGGAACAGCAGATGCGCACGCAATTCTACCATGGCAGAGGCACTGTGCACGTGCATGTACTCGTCTGGCTTCAGGACGCTGAAAACAAGGCGCGTTTGCCGGAAATCGTGGCCGCCATTCTGCCTCCTGGCGAAACCCCGCTAGGATCTCTCGTGCGGGGGTCACAGCTGGACCGCCAAGATAGCTCCTGGCCCTTGCGTGAAGAACCATCCGAATGGGATGTACAGGCCAACACGTTGAGGTTGCGACATCCCCAAGACGCCTTCGCGGCGCATTGCCGGGCATACATGCCAGACATCTTGTCCTCGCTGAAATGTCACATGGACGTTCAANAATGGGATGTACAGGCCAACACGTTGAGGTTGCGACATCCCCAAGACGCCTTCGCGGCGCATTGCCGGGCATACATGCCAGACATCTTGTCCTCGCTGAAATGTCACATGGACGTTCAAGGAGGCGATGGACGAGGCCACGTCCTGCGCTATACCGCCGGCTACATTCCTAAGTTTTCGGCGGCTTGGCCCACGCAGATTGAAGATGCAGACACACACAACATCGCGTACAGGATACTGTCGGAATACCATCCACTGGAGATGGAGATGATGTTGCAATTGGGCTCACACATGTTTCCACAGTGTTTCCACACTGGAACTATCCGGCGGATCGTGCTACCCGTGCCATGGAAGTCGCAGGAGTTGCCTGCCGAGATCAAACGCTATATGCAATGCGACTGGCGTGCCCCCTCCATGCCTCTGCTGCACTTTCTGCGCTTGAGCGATCGGCAAGGCAATATACACAGTTTTGTGAAGAGGCAGTATGCAGAAAGAGAGCAAGAGACAACCTTGGAGGACTTCGCCAACAAATGTCGACCAGCGGGTGAGGTCATGGTGGCAGCCATCAGATATAGCCGAGCGAATCCCGACTTTTACATGCAATGGTTAATGATGCATGTCCCCTTCCGTGACATTGACGATCTATGGATTCCAAGGGTCGAAGCCGTGCCAGTCGAACTACGAGGTCTGACTTTGTGTCTTTTACATCGTCCGAGGTTTTGGCGCTCCATGGCAGCGATTCGACACGAAATGGAACTGGAGGCATATCGGGATGTGTTTATTGAGACGAGGCTGGAGGCGATCAGAGCAGAAACGGAGTTGGTCGACTCGTACCTACACGGCAAGAGAGAACTCAAGGAGGCGTCCAAAGATGCAGCGGTTGAGGAACCGACAGATTCGCCGGTTTTGTCCTCTCAGCAACGCACAATCCTGAACAGAATTGTTGCGAGAGTGAAAGAAGCCATCAACGCGCGAACATGTGAAGAGGATCTGGACGTGGATGCATGGAAGAACCACATGGAAGACGCAAAAAAGAAGAGACCCCTGGCTTGCCTCGGCGCTGCTGGGACCGGCAAGAGCGTGGTGGCGAAAGCAGCGATAAGACAGGCCATGCAGGATGGAGCTGTCGTGGGGGTGGCATGCCCTACGGGCCTGCAATCGTGCGTGTACAGATGCGGCTTCCCAGATGCATGTGTGGATACCGTTCACAGCTTTTTCGGACTGCACGCGCAAGAGGAGCTGACACTGGCTCTCCTGTCAGACTACGACCTGATCGTTGTGGAAGAAGTGGGCCAAATCTCCTGCACACACTTCGAAAGAATCTGGCGTCTCTGGGAAGCAGTCGATAGACGTCCTGTTCTGCTATTCGTGGGAGACTTTATGTAGCTTCCCGCGATCGACAACACTTCTGCACGAGACAGTCCTTGGTGGAAAGAAGTGCTCGCCACGGAGTTGACCATACTGCTGCGAAGCGAATGTCCACAACTTTCAGAGAAGCTAGGGTTACTTCGAAGAAAATGTCCGGGGGAAGATCAATTGCGGTGGATTCTACGAGGCCATCGCGCCAGCGCCGAGGGGGCAACAGAACCCCATTCGGATGAAGTCGCAGCGGTGTTGGCGAAGCACCCCAACGCGACCCTCGTGACATATACTCGGCGAGCTGCAGCAGAGATGAACAACATGGCCGTGACTGCCTTTTTCCACGGTGTCGATGCAGCTGGCCGCGTCCCTGCAGACCCCGATAGCAATCTGGACAATTTCAACGGGCAGGAATATGTGTCGTACGCACCAAGCTACATCGACATCTACATCGGCATGCGCTTGTCCCTGACAAGAAATCTAGACAAAAGAAACGACCACGTGAATGGAATGAGTTGTGTCGTTGAAGCCGTCAACAATCATAGTCTCGAAGTGAGAACCAAGAGCGGTAGACGACTGGTCATCTCCAAGGTCACCGAGGACAAGAGAGTCCAGGACAACTCCGTTCATCGCTCCGTGTTCTTCCCAGTGAGGCTAGGTTACGCCATCACACTCCACAAGGTACAGGGGTCAACTCTGGAGTATATGGCACTCTGGTTGGATAAGCCAAATGTATGCGCAGCAGGCTATGTCGCGCTGTCGCGTGTGCGGCATGATAGGAACTGGTGCTTCTTCGGCCAGCTCACAGCACAGCATTTCATGCCCTGGCGTTACCGTAGTCAGGAAGCTCGAATGTGAGGACTCCTCAGTGAGCTGTCGGCATCGGCTCGAAGCGAAAGCGATCGTGCATGCAGCCAGAAATTGTTTACGACGCATTTCACTGGCCCTGCTGCCGTACACTGCAAATGCGAGCGAGTCTGTCGCCTGCTGTCAGGAATCGTCTACATCTTGGAGACGTACCTCCCTCAGCGATTTTGCTACAAAGAAGGCCCGGCCTTGATACACGCACATGAGGTGCGCAAAAGTTGAACGACAGCACCACCGCAGGAGCCCCATCTGCGGTACTACATGCGGCAGTCCATGTCCACGTCTGTCACTCTGCTGTCAGGCATCGTCATGAGATTTTTTTTCGAGACGTGCCTCGCTCTTGGAGACGTACCTCCCGCAGCGATTTTGCTACAAAGAAGGCCCGGCCTTGAGACACACACATGAGGTGCGCAAAAGTTGAACGACAGCACCACCGCAGGAGCCCCATCTGCGGTAGTACATGCGGCAGTCCACGTCCACGTCTGTCACTCTGCTGTCAGGCATCGTCATGAGATGTTTTCGAGACGTGCCTCACTCAACCTTTTCGCAAGAAAGTGAGTCGGCTGTAATAAGTCACGAGACCGGCGGAACGGCCCTGTTTTGCTGCAGAACGTGGCCTCGACCGCCTTGGGCACACAAGCCTCCGATGGCCTTGGGCACACAAGCCTCCGGCTGGTTTATTGGCGGCACAGCGTTTATTGGAGCCACACGAAAAGAACGGCCCTGTTTTGCTGCAGAACGTGGCCTCGACCGCCTTGGGCACACAAGCCTCCGGATGGTTTATTGGCGGCACACGAAAGGAACGGCG
>BGNK01007649.1:2874-16310 GCA_003297005.1 Symbiodinium sp. clade A Y106
ACATGTCGTTCTCACACAATGCAACGTGCCTGAGCCCTTGCCACCTGCGGCAATCGAGCGAGCACGCAAGAATCTTTAAAGCACGCTCTTTGAGCGAGCACTGCTTCCGTAACCTTTGATTTAGGGTTTATGGCTGCTGGGGTCAGGGTTTACGGCCTTTTAAGTTTAGAATGTTGGAGTTTGCAGGGGTTCATGCTTCAGAGCTGCAATGTTCTTCAACCCAGTCGTCGCCTGGGTCCAGGTGAACCGCCACTGCACGCCGGAGAATTGCTGGGTGGCATTGAATGGCAAGGCACAGTTGGCTTTGGTGCCTTTAGGCAGATTCCAAAACCCTGAAGCTGTAAGCAGTACTGCATGATCCCGGGATCCAATGATTTCGCTCGCTGGGATGCTACACTTTTGACCAAAACCCTAAGCCCTGAAAAGCGTGCCTGCAAAAAAACAGTTGAAAACCTCATCAGCAGCCTGCGCTGAGTACAAGCTTCAAAGCTGAGCCATCGTCGCTGTTTCAAGGCTGCACGAACTCCAGACTCTAACCTGGGCGTTCCTTTTGCATGGCTCGTGCTTTTTTTCATGGTCTTAGTCTAAGTCCTTACGCGCCGAGCCGGTCAACCCCAAGCCAAGCCCAAGCCTAAACCCTCAACCCTAAACCCTCGACTTTTAGACTTGCAGGAAAAGGATCTACGCCTTACATGGCCTTTGACCGTGAAATACCCTAAACCCTAAGCCCTAAACCCTAAACCCTAAAACACTAAGCCTGAACCACAAAGGTCCCCTTAAGGCCCTCAACTCGAATCCCTGGCCCTCCAAAGCCCTACTGCCCTGTCTGGAAAGAACCCACGGCACTTTCTGAAACCCCAAAAGGTCTTTACAAGACCCGAT
The DNA here is from genome assembly GCA_003297005.1 of Symbiodinium sp. clade A Y106. Taxonomy (NCBI): domain Eukaryota; class Dinophyceae; order Suessiales; family Symbiodiniaceae; genus Symbiodinium; species Symbiodinium sp. clade A. The sequence goes on from BGNK01007649.1 coordinate 3,757, forward strand.
CGAGCCCTTGTAGAAATCCTACAGAACGACTGGCACAACCCTTCAAAAACTCTCAAAAACCCCAAAAGGTCTACGACCTCTCGGAGTTCATGGACCGTCATCCCGGTGGCCCCACGACCATCCTCGCCTGGGCGGGGAAGGACGCCTCGAAGTTCTTCAATGACATCCACAAGGGCGTGAAGATGCTTGGCTTTGGGGCTTGTAGAGTCTTCATATTGTCTGGGGTGTCATCTTTTTTTTTTGTGGGTTCTTTAGGGGTTTGTTTTCGGGTGTTGACTTCGTAAGGATCTAGGGTTATCGGAATGATTATCAATTTTGGGGTTGGTTTTTTACGGGTATACCGAGGTGCTTGGTTTAGCATTGATGGTTAGTGGGCTATCAGAATGCTCTTCAGATGGGTTTAGTAGTGTTTGCATCGCCATGCACGTGCAGCTGCTGTCACTGAGCGGGTGCGGGATGTTGCTTGCTGAACGTGCCCTTGCGGCCCACTGACCCTCAGAAAGTATGGCACTAAATAGCACTGTGTATCCAAAATCTCCATATGGGACATGAGCCCAAAGCTTTTCTAGGGTCCATTAGGTCCTGAAGGCTGTCCCAGGATGGAGGCTTGCTTGTGGCCTGAAGCAGTCTTCTTAAAGGAGCCCTACAGCGTACAAAACCCTCGCCCTCTTGCCCCAGGCCCCAAACCCTAAAGCCTCAACTCTATGAGCCCTCAACCCTTACTCCTCAACCCTGAACCCCGAATTCTAAACTCAGGATCGACGCTTACTTGCGGCCTGAAGCCTTCCTGGGAGACTTGGGCGTGGACGGAGATCTGATGTCCGATGAGTACTGGCACCAGCTCCGCGAGGTGAGCATTAATGACCATAGTAGCAATAGTGGTAGCAATAATGGGGTTTAGGGTGTAGGGAATCGTGATAGCAATAGTGGGTAGTAATGAAAACGGTGATAATCGCAGGAATAGTGAGTGGTACTTTCAACACTCTACGAGCAAATCATAGTAGCAGTAATGGTAGTAATGTTAATATAGTTAATAAAAGGAATAATTACCCGCTCCAAAATAAAACTAAAGAACGATACGACTGATACTGATTGGCACAAGAACTACAAGTAGTGGAAAACGTTTTCATAAGAGCCAGAAGGATATCATGCAATCTTGGAATGTTGGGGTTATGCAGATGCTTTCTAGATGATCTAGCTGCAGGGTTCAACCCCAGCAGGCTGTTGAAAGGAGACTTGGATCATGTTTTATGCTTCCTCAACGACGTCCAGTTTAAGACCATCGGAACAGTGAGAGTAACAGCAGCAGCAAGACAGCAAAGATCATTCAGAAAACGACTGCGACGAGGACGACGACGAGCACTCTTCCTCATCCTCCTCCTACTCATCCTCCTGCTCCTACTCCTGCTGCTGGACCACTTCTTCGTCTACTACACTTACTACCACTACCACTACCACGACAGCTACTACCGCTGCTGCTGCTGCTGCTGCTGCTCCTACGGCTACTTCTGCTGCCCCTGCTACCACTGCTGCTACTGCTACTGCCGCTGCTGCTGCTGCCGCTGCTACTAATACCATTATCACCACCACCACCTCCACGACGATGACGACCCATAGAAGCACTGGCGTGCGCAGGCCCGCATTGCGGAGATCCGCCAGGAGGTCGAAAGCCTCCTCCATCGGTGCACCAAAACGCACAAGGCCGACTTTTCTCTTGCAAGAGCAAGTTTGCGAAGAAGAGAGGGTTTTGGATTGAAGGTGCTGGGCCTGAGGTGCCAAGAAGTTTCCAAGCCATGACCAGGACTGCAATAAAGCTCATGGCTATTGTAGAAGCCGGAATAGCTACCAATATTTGCCCGTAGAGCTCCCTAACATAAAAGTTATACTGCGGTATACCCCTCGTCCCCACGACCAGCACGTGCTTAAAAAGGGGCTCCCCCTCAACAATGCTCTCTGACAAGCAGATACTTGTAACTGCTAACCCCCAAAACCCTCAATGCCCAAAGACCTTACAAAGCCTTCCAACAAGAACGAACAAACCCGGTGAAAGCCTCAACAATCTTTTGTTGGATCTGAGCCCACAACCCTAAAGGGCTCCAAATTCAACCCTAAACCCTGAGACTAAACCCCAAACCCTAAACCCTAAGCTCCTAAACCGTAGCGAGACTTTGCTTACCTTTGGTTGGTAGGGAATGGAGAAATGGGGTACAATTATGACTACTATTACTACCATTCTTCCATTCCCTACTAACCAAAGGTAGGTTTACCAGGCCGACAGCATCCCGAAGATTCTGGAAGACAAGCAGCCGGGCTGCAAGCGGGCCTCTGGGGTTCCTGCTGGCGCTGGCAACTTTTGACGGTTGCCATAAGAGGGTTCTATCTGGGTTCTATAACAAGTCTTTAAGGCTTCTATAAAGGTTCTAAAAGTGTTCTATAAGGGTTCTACACCAGTTCTTTAAGACTTCTAAAATAAGGGTTCCGTAAGGGCTGCTGTAAGGGTGTAAGATTTAGGGTTCCGGGTTTTAGGCTCCTTACGGGCCGTGCGTCCTGAAGGGCTTCCAGAACGGTTCCTGCGAGGGGTTCTTTGCTGTTCTGGTTTCTCGTTTCATGTGCGGGGCCTTACAAGCCTTACTGGTTAGAGTGAGAGGATGAGGGTATTGCAGCCTTAGAATTGTAAAATAGGTGGTTGAATAGTCTAAAAAGGGTTCTGGGATCTATGTAGCACCAGAAGAGATTTGCTGGAGTCGCACCCGGAGCCTCTTGAGCCATCAATCCCAGCTACCCCCTCACCACCGCCAACCCTACAAGCCATACTCGTTAACCCGGCACGCCCCAGAAACCCTATAAGCCCTGTAAGCAGGAACGTCGACCCAGAGCTGAAGAAGAAGCTTCAGCGCCTCGAGACGAAGAAGCGCGTGGCTTTGGACGCCGAGGTCCCGGCGAGGGCAGGGTAGCCGAGGGCTGGGAAGCTGCGCTTTGCGTTTCTTGGGTTCAGAAAGGGTTTCGGGTCGGTAGTGCTTCTTGTAGGGTGTAGGGTTTGGGCTCGGGGTTATGGGGTTTAGGGTTCATGGGGTTTTTAGGGCTTATAGGGCTTTTAGGCTTTATCGGTTTATATCGGTTTTATAGGGTTTTTATGCAGCGTGTCATCGAGAGCCCCTACTGGTTCTAAGGTTTCGATAATGGCTTAGGGTTTAGGCTACACCTGAACCTACTACAACCTACTTCTTTAGGTTCTTACTAAATATGAGAGCCCCAATATAGAATTTATAGGGACCCCAGAAAACAGCGATAGGTTAAGGCGAGGGCAGGGTGGATGCACGGAGCCGCCTCAACGACTGGCCAGGACTTCGCGCAAGCTGCAGAGGTGAAGCGGGAGATGGAAGAAGTCCTCAGCCACAAGGCAGGGTATAGTAGGGTTGAGGGTGTCGGCTTGAGGATCTAGGGTATTTTTATTTTAATTAGGGTTGATCCAGGACAACGGAAGTTATGGGAGTCATCACCTATCGTTTTGCAGGGTGTGGGCTAGAGATATACCTTGACTGAGCAACCAGGACCTACTTCTTGTGGGGTTCCTATAAATTCCGGATCGCGGCTTATAGAGGTTCTGGCAGGTTCAGGAACACAAGCCTACGTTTGAAGGGTTCATTCTTGTATGATTTCGTCAGAAGCAGGTCTACGGTTTAGGCTTCCGGGCCAAGGGTCCAGGCTGCAGGGAGGTTAAGGGCATTTAGGGTTTGGGGTTAGACTTTGGGAATCACCGAGAGCATGCCCAAAAGTGCAATTTGTCTGCAGGACCACGCTCATCAGCACGACGTGCCCCTGGGCTGGACGAGCAGCGACATTCCCCTGTCGGAGGTCGCCCGGCACAACAAGCCGCACGACTGCTGGATCGCGATCTGCGGCGAGGTCTTCGACCTGACCGACTTCCTGCAGCANCCCCTGGGCTGGACGAGCAGCGACATTCCCCTGTCGGAGGTCGCCCGGCACAACAAGCCGCACGACTGCTGGATCGCGATCTGCGGCGAGGTCTTCGACCTGACCGACTTCCTGCAGCACCACCAGGAGCAGCGCAACTCCATCTTGGCATGGGCGGGCCGCGATGCGACGCCCATGTTCGACAAGATCCCGGGCAGGTTCCCGAGCAAGCAGTGGATGGAGTACTACATGCGCCCGGAGTTCAAGACCGGCAAGGTCGGCCCGGAGAAGCCAGTGGACTCCATCATCATGGAGTTGCGCGAGCNGATCCCGGGCAGGTTCCCGAGCAAGCAGTGGATGGAGTACTACATGCGCCCGGAGTTCAAGACCGGCAAGGTCGGCCCGGAGAAGCCAGTGGACTCCATCATCATGGAGTTGCGCGAGCTGCACGACGAGCTGCGACGCCTGGAGGGCCCTTCCAAGGAGGAAATCGAGGCGGTGAAGACGGCCGTGAAGGTGCCGGGCAAGACGGATGCACCGACCCTGTCGGAGGAGAGCCGCTTCCCGAAGTTGGCGGAGATCTCGGCTGGCAAGGACCTTCCGTTCTTCTCCCGCGCCGAGGTTGCCAAGCACAACACTGCGGAGGAGCCGTACATGATCATCCACAACCGTGTCTACAACCTGAAGCCCCTGCTGGGCAGCCACCCCGGCGGTGACGACATCCTGATGTCCAAGGCAGGCACGGACTGCACCAAGGACTTCGAGGTTTTCGAGCATTCTGAGAAGGCACGAGTGCAGCGAGACCGCGACATGCTGGTGGGCCAGCTGGTGCCGGCAGAGAACACGGACTGGTCGGAGTCGGCAGCAGTGCAGCAGGTGGTCGGCGAGGAGACCTCTGAGATTGGCCGCTACCTGAAGTACAAGGTCACCGATGTGGCGGTTGCTGCCCTGGCTTGGTACCTCTTCAAGACCTTCCAGAACCGCAAGCCCTTGTCGCAGTTCACCTACAGCCGGGCCCTGAGACATCTGCACCTCATCATGGCCGTGGGCATCTTCGGTGCTGTGGGCACCGCCCAGGCCGCATCCTACTCGGAGGGTCAGGCCAAGAAGCAGATGCTCTGGTGGCACAAGCAGACGGGTATCCTGATGCTGGTGGCGCTGGTCTTCCGTGTGATCTTCCGAATGCAGAGCGGCATCCCGCCACGCTTCCCAGGNGGTCAGGCCAAGAAGCAGATGCTCTGGTGGCACAAGCAGACGGGTATCCTGATGCTGGTGGCGCTGGTCTTCCGTGTGATCTTCCGAATGCAGAGCGGCATCCCGCCACGCTTCCCAGGCAACAAACTCGTGCAGATGATCGAGACACAGAGCCTGCGGGCCTTCTACGCCTTCGCCCTGCTGCTGCCTGTGTCCGGCATCGCAAACGAGTACTTCCTCAAGTGGGCACCGGGCTCCGACAAGACCGGCAAGGCAGAGGACGATCGCAGAAACGACCGCCTGGCTAAGCAGTCCATCGACGCCCACAAGGTTCTGGGCAAGGCNGGCAAGGCAGAGGACGATCGCAGAAACGACCGCCTGGCTAAGCAGTCCATCGACGCCCACAAGGTTCTGGGCAAGGCGCTGCAGTACGCCTGGCTGCCTTTCCACCTGGGCTACACCACTCTTTACCACTACTCCCAGGGTCGGGGCGTCGTCCGCAAGGTCTCCCCCTTCATCTAAATGCATCCGTCATGACTCAGTCATGACTAGAGGAGGAGAAGAAGAATTGCTTCTGTCAGTAATAGCTTGCAAGTCTCACCCTTTTTGACCGTCGGCTTCTCAAGACGGTCACATGCACAGTCGAAGCCATCATGTTTCGGTTGGGTGAATAAGGTGTCAGCTTGCTGTACCTGACGACCCGAGCTCAAGTTTTGAGTGCTCTAGTTCAACGACATGTCCACCAGGCGTTCGTGGCGCGACGGAATCTGGCGTGTCATGGAGAGCACAGCTTCGTTCAGCGTATCAGCATGGAAAAATTTGCTGCGCTGCATAGTGCCTAGCTGTTAGGACATAGCCTCGGGCCTCAGTAAGTCTAGCTGCGCTGACTGCATCTAGGCAGCCCTCTACCCATAAGTGAAGGTCTTTTGTCCAAAATGAAGTCTTCTGCTTGAGTCCTCCTTACTCCCGGAAAGGCAGTCCTGAAAACTTGGGAGGGCTTGCATTGTGATGGCTTTCCAACAAAACCCTCAACTCTCATGATGACGTCTGCCATCCTAAGTCTTACTTTGCGAAAGCCTAGATCCTAGACCCGTGACCCTCTAGCACGCAAGCTAAACCCAACAAGTCCGAAGTCCAGCAAACTCTGATCGCCGAAGCAATTGAAAGTCTCCAGCGCTTCACGCACAGCCTTGCTATATCGCTTAGCTCCTGTGACCTACGATCATGGCAGCCAAGCCCACCGACGAGCACCCAGCAAGCGTGCCGTGGCAGCATTTGTTTTAACTATGTTGTTGTAGTTTTATTCTGTTCATTTACATTTTCTTAATTTTACTACCCTGTGCCCTTATCATTATCGACCCAGGCTCTATTATATGTTTGTAAAATAACATAACAGGAAACAGTACTTTATTCTATTATAATCACCTTCTTTATATCGGGGTCCCTTTTGTCCTTATCCTGCTATTGGAGGTCTGTATTGGGGTCTACTGTTCTTCCTATTCTCTGAAGCCCCACACCCTGCATCGAAAATCCATCCCAAACTCTACACCTCAGGCCCTTAAGCCTAAACACCTAAACCTTAAACCCTAAACCCCTAATGCCCTAACACCTTGATGGCTTAGGTCCCTGACTTCAAGCAGAGAGTGATCCATGAGCCCGGCACTTCCGCCATCTCCAAGAACATCCCTCTCTCCGAGGCTGGGGTTTAGGGTTTCAAAAGGCTTACGTTGTAGGGCCTATATATGTTTATACCGGGTCCGTGGTTTAGGGTTTACATAGGGTTTAGGGTTTCGGTTTGGGGCTTTAAAAAGGTTTAGAGTGTGGCAGTCCAGGGTCACTTTTTCTCCCCCAGGGTTTAGTTCTTGCTACAAGTTTGGTCAGGACCTGGTACCGGGTAGCCGACGAGAAGTGGAGAGTGTAGGTGGGGTGGGAAGGGGATTCAGCACGTAGCCAAGCCCCTTCAAGCCTAAAATCCCTACTCCCGAAGAGCCTCAAGCCGCAAAGCCTCGAAGCCTCCGAGCATGGCAAGATTCTACAATGATTGGGAAATTTAGGACTTGGGCTTCAGGCTTGAATCTTACTCCGAAGCCTCTCAGGCTTGTTGACTCCTATCACAGTCAACAGGTTCACCTCGCCAGTACTCTTAAGCACAAACAAAACCTTGAGTCTTTGGAGCCCAGGTGAACCGTCATTGCACGCCTGAGAACTGCTGGGTGGCTCTTAACGGCAAGGCGCCTGGGGCTTGGAGTTTGGGGATTGAGGGCTCGTCGTGCCAACACTGGCCTTAGGATACGTTTTGCCTACGACAGGGTTCTGCTGGATTTCATGTCAAGCAGCCAAGCACAAGCGACCCAGCAGGATGTATACCCAAAAGATGATGTACCAATCTGGGCTTGTTGCACGTCCAAACCCAAAACCCCCAATCACCAACCCCAAACCGCAGCATCATTGCAGGTCTACGACCTCTCGGAGTTCATGGATCGTCATCCTGGTGGCCCCACGACCATCCTCGCCTGGGCGGGGAAGGACGCCTCGAAGTTCTTCAATGACATCCACAAGGGCGTGAAGATGCTTGGCTGGGAGTTTAGGGTTCTTAGGGTTCTTAGGGTTCTTAGGGGTTTAGGGTTTAAGGGCGTGAAGATGCTTGGCTGGGAGTTTAGGGTTCTTAGGGTTCTTAGGGGTTTAGGGTTTAAGGGCGTGAAGATGCTTGGCTGGGAGTTTAGGGTTCTTAGGGTTCTTAGGGGTTTAGGGTTTCAGGGCGTGAAGATGCTTGGCTGGGGGTTTAGGGTTCTTAGGGTTCTTAGGGGTTTAGGGTTTAAGGGCGTGAAGATGCTTGGCTGGCAGTTTAGGGTTCTTAGGGTTCTTAGGGGTTTAGGGTTTCAGGGCGTGAAGATGCTTGGCTGGGGGTTTAGGGGTCTTAGGTGTAGGGGTTTTATCAAGATCGGCGATCCCGACAGAAGAACCAAGCAATCCGAGTAGGCCGAAAACCAGCAAGGAATTTAGTCCTCAGGAATAAAGACAGAACCCTGTAGTCATGGCATCAGTATTGCATACCAGAAGGCAGTCGCTCTCTCTATTTCTTTCTCTCTCTCTCTCTCTATCTCTCTTTCTCTTTTTTCACTTTTTTCACTTTTTTGTTTTTGTTTCTCTCTCTCTCTCTCTTTTCTCATTGTTTTTGTTGTCTCTCACTCTCTCTCTCTCTCTGTCTCTCCGCCTCTCTTTCCATTTCTCTCTCTATCTCTGTCTCTCTTCCCTTCGCTCTGGCAAACATGTATGTAATGTTTGCTTGGACACATGATATGGGAAAACATATCATGCGTAGGTCGGCGTAGATATGCACCTACAATATCACAACCGCACACACGCACACACATCACATGTAAGTCAGCAGGCAACTAAGAGAATCAGCATGTCTAGCTGTCTGTCCACGCCTGTCTCCGTCTGTCTCCGTCTGTCTCCGTTTGTCTCTGTCTGTCTCTGTGTCTCTCTCTCGCTCTCTCTCTCTCTCTGCCTGCCTGCCTGTCTGTCTTCCAGGGTGTATGTATCCTCAACCCTAAACGCTAAGTATGCATTATCTCCGACTGTATTCCCAGTGGCCAAGGATCGACGCCTATTTGCGGCCGGAGTCCTTCTTGGGCGACCTCGGTGTGGACGAGAACCTGATGTCGGACCAGTTCTGGCATACGCTGCGCGAGGCCTGTGCAGAGCAGGGGGGGGAGAGTTCGGAGTTCAGGGAGCGTTGGGGTTTCGGAACCTCAGGGTGGTGCCTTAGGCTTGTGGTTTGTAGGTGTCGTGGCTGAGGCTTAAGGGTTTCTGTCACATGTCGATGTGCCATTGAGTACCACTGTATGTCTGCTCGACACTGCTCTATACTTCTTCACTGTCAGTCTACATTCCACTTGCTTTTACTTATAGCATCGCCTTCTTGCTGTCTCTCGCTACCATACTCGTTTCTTTTGTTTTCTTTGGACTTTTGTCCATGTCTTTCTCTCTCTCTCTCTCTCGCTCTCGCTCTCGCTCTCGCTCTCGCTCTCGCTCTCGCTCTCTCTCTCTCTCTCAGAGTACACATCCAAAAACTGCTCCTGAAAGCTCATAAGACATTGGCCGCAAGGTTGGATACGCAGTGTATCACTGCTGCATACAACTCCTCGGTGCAATGGCACTGGTGAGTGCACACATGCAACAACAACTATATTAACGAGGTGGATCATCTAAGATCCCCCATCTTGCCGACGTCGACGACGACTGTGACGACGAGTACGACGACTACTCATGTCTGGTTGCAACTCCCGGATAGCCAGCGTCAGAATGCCGATGGCAACATGTCAGTGCTTAGGCTTCCCCCAAAACGTGAACTTTCGCTCCTTGCAGGCCCGCATTGTGGAGATCCGACAGGAGGTCGATCGCCTGCTGGACAGGTGCACAAAAACGCACAAGGCGGTCAGCCCGCCATTTTCGGTTTTAGGCTGAAGGGTTTATACTTTACAGATTTGGTTTGGCTTTCTCGAGTCTGTGAGCTCGGGGGTTTCGGGTCGGGGAGCGGCTTTGGCATGAACTCGCAAATTTCAGTGGAGACCTGGCACATCAGAGGCGGACAGCATTCCGCGCCTCCTCCAAGACAAGTGTTCCGGCCACACAAAGAAAGCGCTATATGAGTATATAGTACATACACATGGATACCCATATGCAGACAGTGTATACATGTTAGGATTTCCAATACATGCACATGCTGTGTAAACAGAAGTGGGAACATGCATAAATTGAACCACAGGCATACGGATTGTATGCGTATACATATATATATATATATTTACATGTAGATGTGTTGTACAAAATATTATGGCTATCAATCTACCTTCCTACCCACCTACCTTCCTACCTACCTACCTACCTGCCTTACAAGCCACATCAATCCTTTTCAGGAAAACACGCGTGCATATATATATATATATACATGGTCGCCCCCCCCCCCGTTGACAGACCATGCCCTCTCAACTGAGTCGTAGTGCATGGTCTGTCATTCCCAAACTCAATTCCAAAATTTCAAAAATTCTCGCCCCTAACTTTCCGGATTTCCAAAATTTCCAAAATTTCCGAAATTTCCGAAATTTCCAAAATTTTCAAAATTTCCAAAATGGCGCCCTTCTGTTTTGGAAAATCCTGTCCACTAGGTCGGGCCATTTTGGAAATCTTGGAAATTTTCGGAAATTTGGAAATTTTAGGATTTTTTGACTTTTTGGAAATTCCAAAATTTCCACAAAGTTCGCCCTTATGTTTTGGAAAAATCCCGTCCACTAGGTCTGGGGATTTTGGAAATTTTGGAAATTTTGGAATTTTGGAAATTTCGGAAATTTTGGAATTTTTGGAAATTTTGGACTTTTTGGACTTTTTGGAAATTTTGGAATTCTTGGAATTGATTTTCAGGAGGGCTGATTGTGACCCATCCGATGACAGACCATGCACTACGACTCACTTGCAAAGGCAAGGTCTGTCAATANTCTTGGAATTGATTTTCAGGAGGGCTGATTGTGACCCATCCGATGACAGACCATGCACTACGACTCACTTGCAAAGGCAAGGTCTGTCAATACTCAAGCCCATATTTAGACGAATATCAATATACGTATATATATATATGTATTGATACTTCTACGAATACTTTTGCCAATACTATTCTTCTTTCAACAAGTTGATCATTTGTTGAATGCTCAAGCTAGTACCAGCATTGCTATTAATATTACACGTTCATAAAGCCTAATACGAATATGCTTAATAAGACTACTAATATTGATTCATATTGACATTAATATTCCTACGCATTTCAATAATCATATTCATATTGGTATTCGTGTATATTAAAGCCAATACTAATACACACCTGCATATACTAATGTACATAAATATATATATATATATATATATACCACTATATTAAAATACAAATACATTAACTCATTCATGTAGTCATCTGTTAGTATTTTCATGTAATCAAGAGCAATACAAAACAAACATTCCTTCAACTACAAATCATCAGATTNATATTAAAATACAAATACATTAACTCATTCATGTAGTCATCTGTTAGTATTTTCATGTAATCAAGAGCAATACAAAACAAACATTCCTTCAACTACAAATCATCAGATTAATATTAGTATTAACGCTAACACAATTACTAACTCTAATCACAATATTTATACTAACAGCAATATCTGCAGAAGTATTGATGCTGCTACGAATACTAATACGTATACTCTTATGATGTTAACAGTCATGCTATCACCAAGACGAATACTGACATTGATAATTTGTTGAATATTCAAGATAATGCCAGTATTAATACCAGCATTAGCACTTATATTAAGGCGAATACGACTACGAATAATCCTAGTACTAGTATTAACATTAAAACTCCTACAAACACCAATAATCATATTTATATTGATATGAATACTAATACCATCATTAATAGACACCTGCATGTACTAATGTACATAAAAACACATGCCACTATCTTAAAATACATATATATATATATATATATATATTCATGCATTCATGTACTAATGTTTTAGGATACGCTTATACCCATATACCAATGTGACAATATACTACCTTGTTAATGTATGAATCTAGTATACTAATGTACGAATATACTGGTATGTCAGTATACTAGTATACTAATACACCAATGTACTAGTGTACTCATGCACCAGTTGTACTAACATATTAAATATACTAATATACAAGTCTACAAATATGTTACTGCTCGAATACATTAATGTATTGATATACTAATCTGCCAATATACGAAACTATCAATATACTAACATATCAAAACTAGTTCTAATATTGATACTAATACTAGCACTTCTGCGAATATTAACTGATATTAAACCCAGCATTAAGACTGATACTAATGCTAGCGGTGGTACTATTACTGACATTGACACTTGCACGAACACTAACACTAACACGAACGTGAGCACAAACTCTAGTTTATATTTACTAGTATTGATATGTGTACTTTCAGTAAACACTAATACTACTACTGATAATACTAACACTCATACTAATACGAATACTCATCCGAATATCAATACTACCACAAAACTATTAACTCATGTGCCGCGCGTCTGGTGCATGCGTCCTCAGTACATGGCATGTTAAAAGTACACGTTGTATATCTACTGTAAAGGTTTACTTTACAGATTATCGTCGTGTGCGGTGTCTTTAGCCGAGTCACCTGCCAAGAGTACACTGTCACAAGGGCGTGGTCTGTCAACGGGGGGAGGGAGGGGTGAGCTATATATATATATATATATCTATATTTAATGGCTGCCGCCAATGCCGCCGACCCCAAAACCGGAAGGAAGACGGAGGCAGAGAGACCCGCAGTGTCGCTCTGCACAGGAAGAAGTTGAACCCTTAAATGACCCCAAGCA
>BGNK01007651.1:629-15641 GCA_003297005.1 Symbiodinium sp. clade A Y106
TGCGCTGCGCTGCGCTGCGCTGCGCTGCGGTGCGGTGCGGTGCGGTGTTTCCCCCCTGCTTGTGGTGTGGTGGTCTGGGGGTGGGTCTGGTTGGGGTGGTTCCTCATTTCCCCCCTTGGAATGGTGTGCCTTCGTTTTTAGGTCTGCTTTGGGTTTTTGGTATATTCATCCCTATAATGATGATGATGGGGACGATGATCACCGTTATCATGAATTCAAGTATCTTAATGTTTGATTGGTTGGTCGTCGGATGTCTTCTGCTCACGTACTTGGTATTTTTCGCATTGTTGATCGTAGGGCTACTACTTTCGTGATAGTTGTCGGTTTGGGGGGCAATTGCTAAAGGGTTGTAATCGGCCAACTGTCACAGGGATCGGGCTTATTAGAGAACGTAGTCCTCGTGATAGTTGCCTTGTTTATTCTTTGGGAAGTGCCCACAGTCATAAGGATCGGGCGTGTTTGGGACGCGATCCTGCTGACAGTTGACGGGTTTGGCGGCCTCATATATGAATCGTGCCGGAAAAATTAGTGCTGTCACACGGATCGGGCGTCTTTGGGACGTGATCCTTGTCGCAGATGATGGTTTTGGGGTCCGCATGCGCAAAAAAGTGTGCGTAGTCACACAGATTCGGCTTGGGGCGTGGGGAGGGGGGGGAACCATTGGGGGGCGTGGTCGGCGAATCGGGATTGTAAAAGCTCTCGGGTCCCGGGCTCCTACACACGCCCCCCCTCCCCCCGCACCCATGGTATCCCCCTCCTCGGCCCCCGAACCGCCCCTGCTCNCTCTCGGTTTAGGGTTTACGATTTTAGGATTAGGATTCAGGGTTGACTATAGGCAGTTTAGGCTCTGGGGCCGCGCAGTAATTATGTGGCAGCCCTGCATCATATATATATATATATATTTGTTTGTATTGTTGTATTTTTCTAATTGACGGGTTGTATAGAGTGGAGATATTTCTTTAGTAGGATTATAAGATTATGGAGAAATAATATGCTAGTATTTAGATTGACTTTTGGATGGAGGATGGATAATATGCTCTAGTTATCTTAGGTGTTGTTTTCTGTACGTGATCTAGTATTTTCATCTTAATTAATTCGAGTCAATAGGATAGAGTCTGATGTTATGTGTAGAACTTTTCTCTATGGTGTAGATTAGTGATGTCATTATTGTTTTCTTGATCGTATTTTTTGATTCTTTATTGTTGTTGTTGTATTGGTGTCGCATATTATTCTAATAGAATATATAGCACTCTAGGGGGGTTATATACATTCAATATCTTATGATTATTGGAGCTCGGTTCGGGGAAATTGGTTTGTGATTTCTGGTTGGTGGTATATATAGTGTTTGTCTAATAGTGATTCGGGTCTAAGTTCTGAGATAGTTCCGCCTTCGTGGTTTGTGATAGCGCGTTATTAGTATGTCTATCGTCGGATTTTATTGTAGATCGTTTAAAGTAAATGCATATGCGTGGGATATAGATCTCGGTTGGTATGCCTAACGATTAATTTATTTATGGTGGGGGTCGTAGTTTCGAGATATTCGTGTTATAGTTAATTATTGATCTTTTATTGAATTTAATTTCGAATAATTCGAAAAAATAATAAAGGGCATTAATTGGTCGTATTTGGGTTACTTGAAGTCTCTATCGATGAGTTTTTTATATCTTACAGATACATCTTGGGATCGTATTTATTCGAGCGGAGATGATCGAGGAGTATCTATGAGAGGGAGTAGATACGTGCGAGTTGTTTTTGGGAATTGATTCGAGATAGTTTGTAAATAGGAAAAGTGCGAATTATAGACGCTAAGGGAAGGAATCTGGATGCATACGTAAATCGAATATCACGGAGGTCTAGTAGTATTGTAAATATAAGAAATTTCTCTTTTCTTTGATTTCTTGCAAACATATAACGGTATATATTCGAATTTGGAAATTTGTGATACTGAATGGAGTGTTTGTACCGATAAAGAGAATTCTATTGATAGTCTCGACTTCATGGCCGAGTTTCTGGATGGAAATAAAATGGTAAAGGATTGGAATTTCGTTCATAATATGGACGATTAAATGTGATAATTATGGTAGAGTCATAGGTTCGTTATTGTAGTCTATATTTGAAAATCTTCTGTGGTATTAATTGATAATTATATCATTCAGTAAATTATGAATACGGATTTTGATAATGACGATTAATTGTACTTCTATTGGATGTATAGATTCGAGTCTTGGTTGTTATTTTTTCTGTATGTGTAGTTATTTCGAGATAATATGTAGAAATTGAGTATGCTGGTATTTAGGTCCTGATATCGTGCTATTGTAGTATTCTGGTAAATATATGGACGATAGTAAAGTTGATTTGGTCGTGTGATTTTTTCGGATTGTCTCTTGAAAATTTCGTATATGTATTTGATTGGAATTGGTATAGATCGTTTTGCGCGATTATTATCATTTAGTTAAGTAGTAAATACGCTTAAATCATTAACTTATTTGCTTGATGATAGTATTATATTAATTTAATATATCTCTTTTGTAAATATTGGTAGAGCTTCTTATAGAATAAATCGTTTGGCGGAAGATAAATATAAGGAGGACGTTCTTGCTTATATTTACGAATAGAAGTTCGCGAATTAGTCTTGCGGGTTTTCTTTGGATTCGATTATTCGTATGGATGTAATGCCCGCTTATTTGGGGTTGTAAAATGGTTTTCTATGGATTGCGATATCGTATCTTATTGGGAGTATTATAGGCTTCTGAAGTCTTCTATAGAAGGATTGGCGCTCTTATTTTTTTATTTTAAATTCGAGGCCTGGATATAATAGAACGCGCACCCAATAGTACCTATCCATATACAAAGAAATATATGAGGATAGAATACGACAACATCAAATTTCGTGTCCACTGAAGCCTATAGGAGAAACCGGAGTGGTATCCATGCCGGCTTTTATTCTAATATTGTTCATAAGGGATATATTTGCGCCGCCTTCGGTAGCAGCTCCACCGAGTGCGTTTTCTACAAATAGTTGCTCGGCCAGAGCCGATTACCGTTTTCTTCTCACTCGTGCCCTATATCTCCGGGGAGGCAGGTGGGAAGATACTTGTATCAGTCGTGCTTGCCGCCACCGGACTGGGCATTGCCTGATGCTTTCACTACTCATGATTATTTCTTCTACCATAAGAAGGTGGGATTTCGAATAATACCGCCACGTCGTGATTTATTATACCTATGGATATAGAGATTTCCAGGTTACTGATTAGCTGACGAAGGCAAATTATAATTGGCTCAGGACGAGTTACGATAGAAAGATTGGGCCATCCCTAAGAATCGCCCGTGAATGAGCAAATATTGTCCGGGATGTAATATATGAGCCTAGGATAGGTAATCTCGATTGAGGTTTTGCGTTATGTATCAGTTCGAGATGAGCTTTGCTCGCGATCCTTATTAATAGGAAGGGAGACGTTGGTTCTGTCAACCCTAGGGCCCGGGAAAGCAGCCCCCTACCGGGGGTTTGAAATCCTTAATACCTGGTTGTTTTCCTTGGGTCCGGAGGCACGGTATGGCCAGAAATAAATGTGGAAGGCAAAAAGCACGCTATTTTCTATGGCCCACCGTGGTTTGTTACCCCGGTGCCGAATCCCTTTAAGAATAATGATTATTTCTAGTACAATACGGCCTCCCACGGTATCCTGAGCGCAATTATAATTTGAGGCGGTCGCCAGGGCCCACACCAATTCGGGGCAGGGCCGCAAGGAGAAGCTTTAAAGAAGGAGAAGCTCCAGAGACGGAGAGAGTTCTAGAAACGGAGAGATTTTCGAGAAGGAGAGAGCTCTAGAAATGGAGAAGATTTAGAGAAGGAGAGGCTCTAGTGGAAAAAATCAGCCTGCCTTAGGTGCGACTCTAGCGCAAGTATTTGTTTTAATAGTTACAGTTATAAGAGTTTTTCCAAATATGAAAAAATAGAAAAGTTGCTCCTGTTCAAGTCGTCGAGCTTGGCGACTCCGCGGCAGGCCTTATTCTGAGAGCTACTTATATACCTGCGTGTGCATTTCACGTTGCGCAGGGGGCTCGCTTCATGGGACACTCGCCTGTAGCCGCTCGGCGGCACGCTGTACACAGCGAATGCACATGGCGTTCGGGGGATAGCACCTCCCGAATGCCAAAAACGGCACACAGTGCCTCTGCCACACAATCGCCAGAAAGGCGGAAGGCAGTAGTCGTATGGCCACCCCCTCGCAGGGGGGGTGTGTGGGGGAGTGAGAGGGGGGGTCGGAAATAGGTACCGGTACCTATTTCGACGGTGGCTTGAGGTAGGGGGTTTCTTCGTGTGCACACGACCTAGATAGGGCACGTATTCCTCCTGTTGAGATCTTCCGGACAAGTCTATCACCCAAGCTATTACTATCAGTCTCTTCATATAACAGCCTACAGAGAAGTTCATAGGTCAAAGGATTAACTTCACTCTTCCATGTATGCAAGCCCCTGATGCCAGCCTCGCTTAGGTATAGACGATGTGTATGAATACGTAGGATTCTAGTGCGTTCCTACATATCAGGCATCCAGCAAGGTCCTGAAAGAAGCAAAATGGGTACTTCGCTGGGGGGTTCTTTTATTTCATAAGGGTTCTCTTTTAGGAAAAAAGAATTAAAGTATCCCAGAGGGTCCAAGTACCCAAATAGTAGGGTTTTTTTAGGCCCCGAAATCCATACTCTGAATGGTTTTTGGACTTTGGAACCTGGTTCACTCCACTCTTCCTAAAATACAAACCAACATAACTGCTACAGCGGCGGTGCGGGCCGGTACCTATTTCCCGCCTTCCGTAGCCTGGCTTGGGTAGCTTAGCTTGCAGCTTCGGTATTAAACACTCTATATGACCCAGGCATTCCTTAAATACAAAGCAAGCAGTAATACAGTAAGGTTTTAAAAGAAGCCATATAGGTGCTGGGCTGGGGGGTCCACTCCACTCTTCCTACTATGCAAGCCATTTTAACTGCTACAGCGGAGGTGCAGGCCGGTACCTATTTCCCGGCTTCCCCGAAGCCTGGCTTGGGTGGGTGGTTTAGCTTCGGTATAAACACTCTGTATTTTCCAAATACTCCTGAAACAAAAGGCATGTGGTAAGGTCCTAAAAGAAACCAAATCAGTACTGGGCTGGGGGTCCACTCCACTCTTCCTACTATACAAACTAATATAACTGCAACAGCGTAGGTGCGGGCCGGTACCTATTTCCCGGTTTCGAGGTAGCCTGGTTTGGGTGGCTTAGCTTCGGTGTAGCCCCAGGTATCCCTTAGATTAGAATGCATCCAATAAGGTCGGAAACAAGCAAAACAGGTACAGTACTGGGCTGGGGGGGCCACTCCACTCTTCCTACTATACAAACTAATATAACTGCTACAGCGGCGGTGCGGGTCGGTACCTATTTCCCGGCTTCCCCGTAGCCTGGCTGGCTTGCGTAGTCTAACTTCGGTGTATTTCCCAGGTATTCATTCTGTGAAAGGCATACAGTGTAAGTTTTTGCAAGAAGCAAAACAAGTACTGGACTGGGGAGCCCACCTCGCGCTTCCTACCGTACAAACTGATATGATATTATAACTGCTCAAGCGGCGGCCTGGGCATGCCCGAAAAATTCCCGAAAAATCGCTCTGCTTAAAAAGCTACACAACCAACGATTGGCACAGACCTCAACGACATACCTCGAACTGCCTGGTTTCAACCCTGGCATTTTTTTGGATTTCTGAAAATCACTAAAAGCTGCTCGGGCTTTTGCGCCAGAAAGGGCTGTCGGAATCTCGTTAATCCATGTCTGCTGCATGCCTTTCGGGGTGCTCTGAACAGCTTTACACGCCCTCTCAGGCATGGATTTCTCACCTCATGGCCGGTTTTCGACCATCTCCAAGCGGCCTGCGGTACAGCACTGTCCAGGCTGCAACCCGCGCTCAACTGCTTCCTGCAGGGTGCAGAACCGAACTGTCTTGGCACTGCCCTGCACATTTCTACAGGTCTGAAGGTGAAAAGCATAGCCACGGGAAGGAGCATACACCACACGGTCCAGATGCCACATGACCAGAGCCTCTCCATTCGCATCCATAGGGTCCTGCCTATGCCCTTGGCTAGCACCAGCTTCCCACGAGGTCGTCGCTGAGCCTGTGTCACTGCCTCCCCAGCCGGCCGCACGTTGCCCATGCCCAGGAACTGTGGAGACTGATCATCCTGACGTGCCATCGGTGCTGACTCTCCGGTGGCCCTAGTGTTGTTTGGCTCTTCGCCGACTCTCCCTCGAACTGCGGTGGATGCTGTGATCGCATCTTGGCTGCTACTGGCCGAAGACTCCAGCCCATGTGGTCCATGATCTGCTCCTCGATGTGGTCCGTGATCTGCTCCTCGATGTGGTCCGTGATCTGCTCCTCGATGTGGTCCGTGATCTGCTTCTCGATGTGGTCCGTGATCTGCTTCTCGATGTGGTCCGTGATCTGCTTCTCGATGTGGTCCGTGATCTGCTTCTCGATGTGGTTCGTGATCTGCTTCTCGATGTTTCGCCGTCCGTGCTTTTTGCTTTGGTCTTGGCCCTTGGCTCGACCTCCCCGTAGCCGACTCAAGCCCTGGCTGTCGAGCCAATTCCACCTTTATCACAAGCGGGCTTCCCCACCTTCCGCAGCACACCGCCATCACACAAAGGATCATGAAGATCACGAGGATCGCCCCGGGATAGGCCAGGCCACCAACACATTATTGCTGACCTCCAACGCGACCAACAACTTCACCAGGAAATGGTCCAGGCACTCGCCGGCCCCTGCCTCTCCATTCTTCCCGACGGTGCAGCCTTGGAGTTGCATCGCCAACACCATCTGGGCTAGCCGAACTACAGCCTGACTCGGCCCGGCTCGGCGATCCCGGCGCTGCCTGTGCTCCTCCTCGCCAATTCGGTTGCCATTGTCAACCACCATGCCCCTAATGAACATGAGGAGGGCCATGCGGCGAGCCGTGAGCACTTTTGTTCCAAGGTCGGCCGGGTTGATCTCCGTGGGGATGGCCGAGATCTTCAACTCCTTTCTCGCCACCCACCCTTGCAGCCAGAGGCAAGAGGTGGATAAATGCTTCACACGGCCAATACCGTTGCGCGATGCGATGGCCCTGGCCACAGAACTGTCGGTCCTAGCCGTGAGGTCCACGCCTTCAGAGCGCAGCCCCAGCAGGAAGGCAACGGCCTTTCGGACCAACACTGCTTCGCCAACTGTCTGCGTCAGAGCAACCAGCTCGGCCTCTCCCGAGCTCGTCGTCACAACTGTCTGGGCCCGGACAAAAGAGTAAACCAGGGCACCGTCGTAGTAAATGTGGCCGGAACTCAAGCTCCGTCTTGTCTCCTGGTTGTTGGCAAAGTTCGAGTCGGAGACGGCCTCCACGATGTGCTTGCCGTGCTGGTCTCGGGCGCTGGCGTCGTCAGGCTGCGCCCCCTCAGCTCTCAAAATGGAGCTGCCAGCCCGCACCCGTAGGTTGATGCCGTGCCGTTGTGTAGCCCACAAGTAGCCACACAAGTGCCTGAGCACTTGCTTCTTAGTTGGGCTGCTGGCTTTCGACGCCAAGTACTGAATAACAACTTGGGCGTCCGGGCGCTCGCTGCTGATGTACAAGAGCTTGCCGACAACGGTGCGGTAGTTCGTCGCCCCCTCGGGCGGCAACTCTTCAGAGTCATCCTGGGGGTGGTCCTCGTCCTTGGCTTGCCGGTCAGCTCCCAAACATCATAATAGAACCGAATTGCCGGCCTCACGGTGATGCTGCGGTCGGCCTCGATGCGGTATCTCCTCTTCAAGAACTCAAACTCATCGCCAGGATCCTTGTAGGGCCCTGCAATCTTCACCGTGTACTTCCTGCCGAGCTCTGTGTGGAGGGGCTGGATCACCTCCACGTCGCCAGTCGACATCATGTCGTCGACGTGCAACTGCCCCCCGAACCTGCCCTCCAGTGACCTGTAAAGAGTGGGCACTTCAATCATAGGCTCAAGGGCGTTCCGGGTGAGGTCCTCATTGAACTTGTTGTACCACTCTTGAGCCCCTCGTCGCTGGCCCGGGAGAACCTTCCCCAGCTTCCATGTCTTGTGCTCGCCGTGCTTCCTAAACCAAGAAAGCGGCGAGCTAATGGTAACCGGTTCGTCGGCGGGCTGGTCGACCGTCAGGTATGCGTCCTTGATGTCCAGCACATAGATCGGGGTTCCCCAGGTCATGGCCAGCAACGGCACCATCCTCCCAAGGGGGGCCACGGATGCAGGAGCAAACGTCTCATCCTCCTGCATGTGGCTGGCCCACTTGTACTGCCTGGCCACCAGGCGGGCTCGACGGAACCATCCTGCGGGGCCCTGCTTCCACACTTTGACAAAGATGGTGGAAAGGTGCTTTGTCGGCTCATTTGTAACCTCTTGGAGCACCCCTATCCTCTCGAGTCTTTCGACCTCGGCCAGCTCAGCTTCATCATCAAGGCGTTCGATCTCCTCGGTGGCCAGCTCCGGCGGGAAGTCGCTCACTTTGGCTGTGCCGTCGTTGCCGGCTGGTGGCTCCCTGGGTTCACTTTCCCCAATCAGCTCCCATGGGTCGTCGCCGTTGTCGGCCTCCGGCACCTCAAAGTTCACAGCCTCGTGCCAGTCGGCGTCGACCGTCTCAACCAAGCGAATCTCTTGGCTGGGCTCCAACTCCTCCTTCTCAGGGCTGCGGCTCGACTTGCGCTTCGTCCCGGGCTGCCTGGCATCATCATTAGCTCTCCCTCGGGTCCGTTCCCGCTCGGCACCTAGCCCACTTGCTTTTCGCTTCACCCCCGTGGGGCTGGCGTCGGCCACTGCCAACAACTCATCCTCGGAAGTGCTGCTGCTGCTGCTGCTCTCGGGGTCCGTGCCGGCCTCGTCCTGCATGTTGTCTGGCACCTGTGCTGGTGGTCTCGGGGTGCTTGGCTCAACCCCAGGCAAAGCTGGAGTCGCCGGGGCCTGTGAACGTCCTCCGGGCGTCGCTGGGGTCAAAGGTGCCACCAAACCAGCGGGGTTCTCACTGACAATTACCGCCGGCACTGCTGTAGGATGGGGCCTCCGCTTGGCCTGGCGCTTCTTTTCCACCACACCATGTTCCCAAGGCAGGCCAAACATCTCACCATCAACCTCCTCAGCCTTCATCTGCAAATGGCTTGCACCCCGACGTACCGCATTGCACTCGAGGTGGCCAACGGCGCTCATGATGCGGTGGGCGCCATTGTGCGAATTGATGCCACACCAAACACCTTTGATCCACTGCGCCTCGCCCTTGTACTTCCGGACAACCCGTCCAAAGACGGTCTCCCCGAATTCGCAAAGACGCTGATCATAGTGTTTGCCGCCGTGAGCAATTTCAAACGGCGTCTTGTTGATGCCGGGCAGGAGGTGAAACCTGTTGTAAATAAAAGCCGCGTGGCCTTGGACCCACACTCGAAGGTGGCTCCCGACGCTGAGTTTGCCAGCTCGCTCTTCAAAGGCCTCCATGAAGCAATTCCCAAGCCGGCGCACAGTCTGGATGGCCCTTTCGGCACCACCATTTGAAGAGTGCCCCGCAACCGGCGTGGTGCGCTGCAACGTCTTCTTGTTGAGGCGCTGGCGTGCGGCCGCCGTGGCTCTTACCACCGCTTTTATTGATGGTTCACCGTCAGATTGAATCACCACGGCATCTTCATTGTGCAGGCTCACCGTGAACCGGGTGAGCTCCTCAGCCGCTCTCCTCAGCATGCTGGGCCCCTTGTCGGGCCCGGGAACAGAGAGAACCATCTTCGTCTCGAGGTCCACCGCGATCATGTTTGTCGCTTCCTGGTAGCCGTCGGGGTTCGGCCGCGACTCGGGGTCCACCTTGGTGTAGTAGAAGTCCACCTGCACCACCGGGATGCTATGGTCGTTCTGGGCTCGCCGGTGGTGATCGTCTCGGCTTCGTGTCTTCACACAAGAGGGGCACCAAGCAGCAAAGGGAACATGTGTCAACCGATGCCTGGCCTGGGCTTCGTCGTCTGGCGGCTCGTCCGGCTGTCTCAACCCAGCCGGTTCCCGCACCATGTCGTCCTCTACTGCCTTTGCCGCCCAAGTGCCGACGTATGCCTCCAACTCCTCCTGCGTGAGACCGGCCGGTGGGGCTCCCATCTCTTCATCCTCAGCCTCGCGCTCTACCCCATGGCCTGCTGCCGGGGCTTCCGAGAGGCTCGAATCCGCCAGCCGGTGTGGCTGGGATGGTTGGCTTGGCTCCATGCTCCTTCCCACCTCTGGCTCTTCCGCCGGTGAGGGCTCATACATTACCCGGTCTGAGGCCTTCGGGTCCAGACCGCCCGGGAAACTCACTGAGGTAAAAGGCGTCATGCTGAACAAAGTTACACGAGCGACGGGGTTGATGGACACCGTCCCGTAGGGGTTCGCCTCGTAGGTGTAGTCGGCGCTGTTCTCCACTTGCAGCCACCTCCCGTTAGAAGTCTGAAGGAAGGTGGTGCGGCAGCACCAGTAATCCCCATCAAACCACTCGCGTCCATCCAGCAGCTGGGTCGCTGCCGGGCTGTAATGCATGCGCCAACCATTATCGAGGGTGTGCATGCCCTCGGTGCCGATGAGCTCCTGCATGTTCTCAGGCAGCTCCACCGCGGGGACCCTGGGAGGTAGGGTCCTGGGGATCTCAGTGAGGGCCCGAATGTGACCACGTACCATCAAGCTGTGGTTCCTGTAGCCAATCTGCGTCTTCCTCCCAAAGGGCTCCTCCAGGTGCAGCTGGCCGGGGCCGCCCCCAGAGGTGATCTGCCAACCTTTCCGCAGCAACTTGCCAACTGCCAGCAGAGGGCAGCGCACCGGCCCCACCACACATCTCTCCCGGATGAGGTACTGCTGGCCGTTGGTGTCCTGCAAAAGGAACTCATAGCGCTTCATTGCCCGGCTGGCTATCGAGTTCCCTTGGGCGTCGGTGAGGTGCGGGATGTCGCTGTATCCAATGTCCTCGCCGAGGTGCCTCAAAGACTCGGGCACCATTGAAGCGTCAGCCCGGAGTCCAAAATGATCTCCCACGGTGCGCCTGCTCCTTCATCACGACCTTGAGTGGCCCTGCCTTTGTACTTCAAGTAGGTCACCGCTCTGACGGCACACTCGTAGGGCTCCTCCACCTCACCATCAGACATCTCGTTTACCTCCAGGATGGGTGCAGAGGGCGGCGTGATCATCCTCACCCGCCGCACTGCGCGGTTGTTGCCAGCCTGGGTTGCCGAAGAAGAAGAAGGGGTAGTGGTTGTCGTCGCCGCCGAGGCTGTGGAACCCGCGATGCTGGCCGTCTCGGTCTCCTGCACCTGGTTCACCCTTTGGCCGCCTCGGCCCTTCCCCTTACTCCAGCAATCTCGGGCGTAGTGTCCTTTCTTTCCGCAGTTGTAGCATTCGGCCGCCGGGCCTTTCCCTTGCTTGCCCTTTCCCTTCTGCTTCCCTTTTCCTTTTGGCTGCTGCCCCTTGTGGCTGTCCTTCTTCGGACCGTCCTTCTTCTTGCCCTTGCCCTTGCCCTTGTCCTGCACGCGGTCAACCTCCATCGGGGCAGGGCCATTCGAAGAAGAACTCAAAGAGGGCATGGCCAACGGAGTGGCGGTATGCCACTTCGCCGTGGAACGCTCGTACAGCAGGATCTTCTCCCGCACTGAGGTGTAGGTAGTCGAAGGCCCAAGGCTCATATGAAGTTGTGCTTGCAGCGCCTGCGGCGCAGCCGCAATCAAAGTGCTCACCTTGAGGTCCTCCGAAAACGTAGTTCCCGAAACCCGCTCGTACTCGCGCACCAGCTCCTCGTACTTTCCAAGCTGCTCCCCTAGGGATTTTGTGCCATCTAGGCGCGTCGAGGTCAGCTGGGTTATCAAAGCCAGCTGCCTCTGCCTGCTGCTGGGCAGCATCTCCAAGGTGAGCTGCCGCCACGCCTCGTAGCCGTTGCTCTGCGGGACTGACCGGACCAGCTTCGCCGGCCGGTTGCGCACGAAAGAGAGCAAAATTGCATACAACTCCCTCGACCGCACTTGTGTGGCCTCTGCCATCGTTGCCATCAACTTCTCCTCGTTCGCCGTGCTCTCGACCCTCTCGATCTCCGCCGCAAACTGAGCATCCACGACGCCCAGGTAGGACACAAAAGCGAACCTCCAGTCCATCCACTGCTCTGTCTCCTGATCCCTCGTCTCAGGGCGGTAGAGGTCGGGCTTCTGCACCAGCCTTATCAGCTGGTCATGTCGACGTTGCAGGCTGGCTGCCGCGGCCAGCTGCTCTGCGGCCATGGTTGCCGCCAGTTCCGCAGTCTCATCGACCGCTGGCCCCGGTCCCGGACCGACTGCCGAAGCTTCCATGTCGCTTCCACTCGCTGCAAAGCCGGCAGCTGACATGTCACCTGCCAAAAGCTGCGCAGTTGGTGCGGGGCAGAAAGCCCTGGCACCAACACTCCAGTCTTCAAAAGGTAACCCACGATGCCAGCGACCGACGCCAACGAGGAAGACAGCCAACCTGGGTCCAACCCAAGAGGCTTTTGTTGGGCAGTGCTGGGGCCACTCCACAAAGAAGAGAAACGCGGCAAAACAGAAGAAGATGTGGTGGGCCGCCCTGGCCCCTCGAATTCCAGCGGCAGCGCTGCTCCGCAGAGTCGTGGCTCCCGAGGCTATGCCGCTCAAGGCGGGCTTATCGGCACACGGGGCAGCAGGCAGCTCTAAAGGGGATATTGGGTCCGGTCCCCGAGTGGTACCTCAACGGGTTCGCCACTCTGGAGCGCAAAGGCTCCGCTACCATGAAAATCACTAAAAGCTGCTCGGGCTTTTGCGCCAGAAAGGGCTGTCGGAATCTCGTTAATCCATGTCTGCTGCATGCCTTCGGGGTGCTCTGAACAGCTTTACAATTTCTCTTCCCTTTGTCCTCTTCGTCTCATTCCCTGTTGTTCTTCCTCTCCCTTCCGCAACCTTAGGGAAGTCTTAAATCTTTGAGAAACTTCTGCGCACCTCCCTCTTGGTTTGCACCTCTCTCCTCTCCCGTTCTCTGGACAATTCCAGTTCCTCTACTTCTCTCGGAAATGCAGCTTCCCAAGTCCAGCACATCTGTTGTTATTGTCTCAAGTGCCTCAAGCTTCGGGTCTATTCGCTCTGAAGAGCCACCGTCCGCATATCCCCCGGTACCTATTTTTATCCCGACCCCCCCACTCTCCCCAAATAGGCCCCGGAAATAGGTACCACTCACAGTAACCCCCCCCCATCCAGTACCTTTACGAGGGGGTGGCCGTGCAGTCGCTCACGCACCAGGTGAGTCAGAGAAGACGGGAGAGAAGGCGGGAGAAAGCTTCGCCCAGCTGCAACTGCAGCAAGTGAGCCGAGTGCGACAGGTGCAGGTGCACAATCAACACGCCCTGTGACTCTGGCCACACCCTACACACACGCAGGGGACGACACTTGACGGGACGGCCATTTTGCGCACGCCCCGCCTGAGATAGGCATCCCAAATTTCCCGAATGAGTGGCCAGCGGTGGACAGGCGAAGGCAGCTATAAAGCATAAAACTACTTGTGCTCGGAGCCTCTTCACACGCCACACCCGAGCTGGAAACGAGCAGGGCTTTAGTTAGACAGTTAGACGGCATAGAGTCTTCTTCAATCTTATAGAGCTGCAACTGAGAAACGAACTTAGAAAACGGATNAACGGATCAACGCGGGCTACGTCGCCAGTTGTGGCACAGATAGAAGGGGCCACGGCCAGGGCCCCTGCCCGCGCGCGCAGCAGTACAACCAAGGCTCCACACGTCTTGGCCGGCTTGCGGTTGCGCAAGAAGGCAGGCAAAGCTTTGAACTCTCAGGCAACGTCGTCTCGATCTCGTTCTCTACTTATATCTACTTACGCAGCATCACAGACGCAGCCTCCTGGGGCGCATTGCATCTGNCTCTCAGGCAACGTCGTCTCGATCTCGTTCTCTACTTATATCTACTTACGCAGCATCACAGACGCAGCCTCCTGGGGCGCATTGCATCTGAAGCAGTGGCTCTGCACGCGGGCACCTGCCTCGAGTAGCACGGTCAGAACTATGCCTTTGAAGCAACAAGCTTGAGGGTGTCCGAAGACGCCGCAAGCACTGCCGCTAGCGCTGCCCTGCCAGGGCCAAAAGTGTCAGCGANACGGTCAGAACTATGCCTTTGAAGCAACAAGCTTGAGGGTGTCCGAAGACGCCGCAAGCACTGCCGCTAGCGCTGCCCTGCCAGGGCCAAAAGTGTCAGCGACCTTGACCGGCAGCGACTCGTCAAGTGCTGTACGCCCGGCAGATGACCCGACTCTCTTTAACTGCACGAAGGATGGCCAAGTCTTGCTTGTGGCAAGGCTCACAGGCCTGCAAGACCCAANTCTCTTTAACTGCACGAAGGATGGCCAAGTCTTGCTTGTGGCAAGGCTCACAGGCCTGCAAGACCCAAGCCTTGGAGCGAGACGCTGCAGCGACCCCACTAAACTTCGCTGCCTTTCCACGCTAGCACGCAACAGCGCTCCCACCTCCTGCACCGCAAGCACAGCCGCAGGGTCATGCTCTGGAACTGCCACCTGGAAGAACTTGTCGCCACCCGTGCTCGCGGCATCATCGCAGNCCACGCTAGCACGCAACAGCGCTCCCACCTCCTGCACCGCAAGCACAGCCGCAGGGTCATGCTCTGGAACTGCCACCTGGAAGAACTTGTCGCCACCCGTGCTCGCGGCATCATCGCAGTCAGCGGCTGCAACCTTCGACCCAGCCACCACCAAGCAGGTGTTGCCTTGCTTGACTTGCCCGTCCTGGCTGACTACCCAANAGAACTTGTCGCCACCCGTGCTCGCGGCATCATCGCAGTCAGCGGCTGCAACCTTCGACCCAGCCACCACCAAGCAGGTGTTGCCTTGCTTGACTTGCCCGTCCTGGCTGACTACCCAACTTCCTTGCGCATCTTGGCATTCCACCAACGACACCTTGCCGGCCACAACTCCCAGGCAACTTCCGCCCAACACCTGCAGCTGCCCTTCCACATTGCTCGAGAAA
>BGNK01007652.1:0-10989 GCA_003297005.1 Symbiodinium sp. clade A Y106
GGAAACAGAGACAAAAGATGAACAAGGCCCGTGGTTCTGGTGATCCTTCGGCCGCACCAACGGACCCACGCTCTTCACAGGAAGAGGCATCGTCCGGTGCACCTTCATCTGGTTCTCAAGGTCCTCCAGAACCCGCGCAACCTCCCAGTGGAAAAGGTGGAAAAGGAGGCAAGTCCTCTAAGGGCAAAGAGTCTTCCAAGGGCAAGTCCAAGGACAAGTCCAAAGGCAAGAGCAAGGGGAAGAACTGACTAGGTTCTGACTCNGGTGGAAAAGGAGGCAAGTCCTCTAAGGGCAAAGAGTCTTCCAAGGGCAAGTCCAAGGACAAGTCCAAAGGCAAGAGCAAGGGGAAGAACTGACTAGGTTCTGACTCCGAGTCGGAATCTTCGAGCTATGGTCCAGTAACTCGTCACCGTCCTCGGCCTTTTGATCCGGTCCGCCATGGGCAGGTCACCGTCATCTATGAGGATGACAACTTCCTGTGGAATGGTGGAGACCGTGATCGAGGTTGGGATCGCGATGTCGAGCATCTGGAATAAGTTCTTTCCAACACTGAAGTGAATTGAGTGTCTCACGGAAAGCTTCTCTCAGGAGAAGGTATCCACTTTGAGCCTTATTTCATTTCAGAAGGAAGGTGCTTTTCTCAGGAGAAGGGACTTCCTTAATATCTTGCCACAGAACAATGAGACACTTATCTTTGGATAAGATACTCATTAGATGCGACTCTTTCCGCCGCACGCAGCCATTGCTGGCAACATGTGGANGGATAAGATACTCATTAGATGCGACTCTTTCCGCCGCACGCAGCCATTGCTGGCAACATGTGGAGCCAAGCTCTACAACTTTTCGTGCAGTAAGCTTTCCTTCTGGAGAGGTAACTGAATTGGGCAAACTTTTCAAGCAAGAGTTTTATTCCGAAGATCCGTTTGCGTTTCGTGTGCGTGTTCTGCTCCCATAAATGCCGTCTCCAGGCAGAGTTGTACAGAAGCTCGTAAGTTACAGATGTAGTCCAATCACTCCGCCATTAATTCGCTTGGGCAATAACAGGCTTGTTGAATGCCGACTATACGGCCATGCGGTTCNGCCTGGTTGAAACACTGATGTTACACATCCAGGTGTCTGTCTGTCTCACGTATCACTTGCATGTATCCATGCCTGTTGCTCAAGGTTCTAGCAGAGTACGAACTACAGCTGTGCGCCTGTAGTAAAAAGAGACTCCTGCGTGCCTGTGTTCCTGCACGCCTTGCGAGGAGATACAAGGGGGCGGGGGGGTGGGGCCAACATGCCAAAAACAGCAGGAAAAGGTAAAATAAGGGCGGGCCAAAAAGCGGGTGGTTCCACAGGGAAGAGGATTAGGTGGAGGGTACCTGAGTTAACCCCCAATACGCCTGGGCCTGCGGCCTCGGCGGATCATTGCTATTATTACCTTGACCATCGGGTACACAACCCTGGTGTACTCCAGACTCCTACTC
Organism: Symbiodinium sp. clade A Y106; assembly: GCA_003297005.1. Taxonomy (NCBI): domain Eukaryota; class Dinophyceae; order Suessiales; family Symbiodiniaceae; genus Symbiodinium; species Symbiodinium sp. clade A. The sequence continues at coordinate 1,470 of BGNK01007652.1, forward strand.
TTACTCTTACTTTTCCTCTTGCTGGTACCGTTACTGTTATTATTACTAGTAGTCAGGTTGCTGGGACAAGTAGCGCAAGCGGCACAAACGGCATAGGACAAACGGTGCAAGCGGCACAAGTTGCACAAGCGGGCAAATGGCAGACATACGTTTGTGTGGCCGTTTGTGCCACTTGTGCAAGACAGGTGAAATTTGTGCCGCTTGTGCCTACTATTAATTACAATCACTAAGACTATCAGCGAGGTATATATGGGACAAGCGACCCCCGGGCAGCACAAACGGCACAGGTGGCATAAAATGGGCGGCATGTCATGTGGCTCAGGTGGCACAAGCGGTGCAAACGGCGTAAACCCCGATTCCTAGGCACTCGGAGGCTCGAGTGGCACTGGCCAAGTAGCAGATTTTCCCAATCCCCCCGCGCACTGCCTCAGTGCTTTGTTCTGAACCCCTCAATTTGGAAGGCCAGAGAGTTAGAGAGAAAGACCGCCCGGGGGGCTTAACTCGCCCTGTAAGCCTGGGAGAAGAAAAGAGAAAGAGAGAGAGAGAGAGAGCGGTCGAGGCCCAGTACTGAACGTACACAACAAGGCCCCCCGGACAAGCGACCCCAAGAAGGCCCCCCCACAAAAAACTCACTGCGTACTGCCTTCCAGACTTGTTTCTGTTCTTGCTCAGAAAGCAAGGGGGGGCCTGCAGCCTGCAGTTAGTGTACACTTTTCTGCGCGGAGCCCTCAAAGAGAGCAACTAGGGGGGCCCAGCTTGCTGTACTTTAGCTGTTGTGATGCTGCGTGTTGGGGGAAGCTCTCTGAGGGGATTTCTAAGAACTGTAGTCGGCACCCGTAACTTTGTACATTGGGCCATAGGGGCGCGGAGATGAGGCCTGGGTTGTGTGCTGTGTTTAGTGTAAGGGGTGGGGGTGCCAACTCGGACACTGAGAGCAACCCGCGACGCTAGTGCCGTAGTCTTAGGAGACCCGAAAAGCCGGCCACTTACACAAACCAGAAGTGGTCGGGCGGGCCAAGAGCCTGCGGGTCATTCGTGACCCCTAAGCCCGGCAGAAAGAAAGAAAGAGAGAGCGAACGAGAGTGAGAGCTTCGTACAGGTTAAGTAATTAAGTTTAAACGACCCAATAAGTGTACCCTCAAACATGCCGCATTTGTATTGTATTCTTGCCTAATTAGAACTGTGTGTGGGTGCATCCCTGGGCCAAATGCTCGCCGATGACAATTTCTACCGAATCTAATGCTACAGGGCTTTCGAGTATGCGAGGAGGAGTTGTAAAATCGAGACACATCACTATGTCACTATATGCATATCCATATACGTGTATACATATAGACATGTGTGCGCATATGTCTCCTAATTATCGGTCTGGTGGGTAGGAACTAGGAGATCAGTTTCGCGATCGCAAGAACAGCCGTGATATTTCTTATCCGCGGCCATTTTGGCGATTAGCCGATCGGCCCATATCTAAAAGATCGGCGTGGGGACAGGATAGCTCATTCATTTGCAGCAATGTCGTTCCCTCCTGCTGGACCATATCAAGGTCAGCAGCCGACGGTCCCCCAGTTCGGGCTGCCAAGGCGGCTCCCTGCTGCCGAAGATGCTGGCATCTGGGGACTCTACACCCCAGGTCAAGCCGAAGCTCCGAAGAATCCTGCAGCTCCTTCTGCTGCCTCCGGTGACTGGGGAATTAGCTGGGGCCGAGACGATCGTCGAGGCCGTCGAGACGGAGGGGCTCCCGCCGCACACAACCCTTTTGCTGTTCAGCGACCCGAGTTCGTACAGCAGGTCGTGGTGGAAGAGAGCGATCCCTTGAGAAGCTCGCTCCTGGTCGTCGACAATCGCGACGAGAGAATTATCTCTCCTTTTCAGAACTGGCTAGTGGAGGAGATCATCTCCAATGCTGCGAGCTCCATTAATGTTCTGACAGAAAGGGACCAGGTCATGCCCCCGAACTCGGGATATCATTGTTCGCTGTTCGCGAACTACACGCTCGACGGCATCAAGGCAGTTCTGCTGTTCACGATGTCCTCTCGGACAGGAGGGCCATGTGCTCAGTGGGACTCCTATGCGAGCAAGGCTCTCTCGCACCCTGCTTTTCAGCCTTTTACGTGGCCTGTCATGTTCGACACCTCGGCCACCTATGTGGACGTGAAGGTCTTCAAAGGCAATGAGGTCCTATTTCACTGGGTGTTCCAAGGATACCGTTCGGACTCCGACCTCTCGGTCCAGCAGCAGTTCTGCGATGAGGTCTTGATCAGGACCGCCAATGAAGGCTGGTTCCGCCCCTTGATAGTCATCTCAGTGTTACGTGGGATGGAAGGTCTCCGTTACGTCTTTCGAGGTCGGAGACGGGGTGTACACGATCGGACCCCGGGGATCGGTGGTGGCAAGTGATCATGCCATGAGCAACTGCGAGCTCAGAGTGACATCTCGGTCCTCAAGAGAGGGCTATGGCAACGACGCCGATCGCGTCGAGTTGGACATGGTTGTCGGTCAGCCACATCTCTGGGCCTGCGCTGATCAGCACTATCCAGGCCTGCCGACAGCAGCGAGCTCGCGTGGAAGGGCCTGACCACGTGCAGCAGTTCGCCCAGCTTTCGGCGGTGATCTCGCCCTGGTACCACAGCGCTCGCGCCGAACGTCCAGAGGACGTGGGAACGTTCACCGACGAGTTCCCACTCAGCGATGATGACTTGCATGTGCGGGCTCGATCGAAGCTGCGTGCGAACCAGCTGCAGTTCGTGCGCCAGGAAGCTTTGGCTCATCGCTGTCATCGCTCGCATGAGGAAGGGCAAGCCTTGGAGGCTCGAGGCGGTCCCCGGCGATCATGGAAGAAGCAGCTCGACATGCGGTTCAGCAGCCCGGGGCCTCGGCATCTTCGGCTATCGCCAATGTTCCGACCTCTGCTCAGCAGGTGTATGATCAGAGGGTGTCGGTCATTGGGCCCGTGGCGGAAGGTGAGTTCGCCCCCGGCTGATCATGCCGAGGGCTTGCTCACCGAGGCTCGCGACCGCATGCGCGCGGACATGCGCTTCTCTCGCGCACCTCGGCTGCGATCACGCCCCAGGTGTTCACCGACGTGCTCAAGGCCCGCGAAGCTCATGAATACGAGCGGGTCAGCACGGTCAGGGTGGAGGAGGCGGCTACCAGCTCGGGCGCAACTTCGGCATCAAAGGCGTTCGGTCTGGCCTACCCTCCAGCTCGCAGCTCTGTGGGTCCCTACACGATGGACAGATCGACGGGGCGGCGATCGCCGCGAGGGGGTGAGATCTTCCGGTCGGTGTTTTGCGCCCGGTGCAAAGAAGTGGGCTGCAGTGCCGTATCCGGCCCGCGCAACGTAGCCGGCAGATCAGCCGTGCTTCTTCCGCGGACCAAACATGCCGAGTGATCGTCTCGGTGCGCTAGATCCCAGCGCTGTTCTGCTTGATGTCATGGTCCATGCTGCCCTGACTCAGGCGCGGCTCTCGGTTGCCATTAGCAGGCACGTGTGATGCCGCTGTGCAGCTGTTCAGGCCAAGCATGGATAGGTCAGTTAGAAAGATCCTGTCACTTCCCTTGTTCAGGGATGATTTCTGCCAATGGTTGGTGGATCTAGGACCGAGGAGGAGCTCGGCAGATGTGGGGAGCACGCTGCGATCCCCGGCGATCCGAAGGCTGGCTCGCCCTTGTCTCGTGACGAGATGAGTGCTCTGAGGTCTATCGTCTTCGAAAGTGGAGGATTCAGGACGATCCAGCAGTGCGTGCGTCACTGGGAACGGCTAGAGACCTGGGCACGCTCACAGAATATCCTGGCTGCGGAGGTCCTAGTCAAGTACCTTCTGGACCTCTCCGATCGCGGGTGTGGGCCTAAGGTGACAAGTGGATCTGCCAGCTGTTTCAGAAGAAGTTCTATGGCGATCGCGGAAAAGAGACTCGGGAAGCGGTTCCTGTATACCCTGGCTCTGGTGGCCGCACTCGAGCGATTCGTGGCTGCAAGGTTCCGCGCTAACCAGTTCGTGTTGGCTTTCTTCGCGTGGTGGGTTCTGATCGTGATCTACTCATCCCTGAGGTTCGACGACACGCTCGAGACGCTCGTGATGAAGGACGAGGCTCTCTGCGGAGTGGTCTGGCAGACTAAGGTCGAGCGCCAGAAGAAAGGCACGCGGTTTGCGGCTGCCAAAGTCCAAAGTCTCCGTATCCGGAGAAGACTGGATGGAGGACGGCTGGAGCGCTGCCTCGTTCGAGATGGACGATCGGGACTACTTTATGAAAGAACTGGAGTCTGCCGATCGTTTCGCGGACCGTCTTGCTTCTTATCAGCGAAGCATACTGTGGCTGCGGTATGTGCTCACGACCGCAGCCTCGGACGACTTGAAGCGGGGCCATATCGCGCCCGAGAAGCTCAAGGCGTTCTTGAAGCTCATCCAGGAGATCACCTGGCACTCCTGTCGGGTCACATTGCTGGCAGCGGCTGTTCAAACCCAGGAGCCTGATAAGGACATCCGACTCCAAGCGAACTGGAAGGATCCCAGCCAATTGGTCTTGAAGTACGCTCGCAGCAGGAAAGAGATTTCGATCGAAGTGGTCAAGCGCCTCACAACCCTGGTGGATTCTAGTGACTGCTCCCTGACGACCTATATCACAAAGGCCAGATCGGCTACAGGATCCGCGAAGGATCTTAGCCTTAAATATCATGGCATGTACATAGATGGTTCGGGGTCGGAGCCAACGATCTGCGGTCGCTATAAGATCACTGAGTGCGAAGACCTCGGTGAGATTCCACCGAGCACACAGATGTGCTCGCTGTGTTCCAGCAAGATTTTTGCGGAGCCGTGATCGAATGCTTGCGCATGTGCTCCCTTCATCTGTCTGCAGCGCATATCGGGTGCTGCGTGCTCAGTCTGCTGCTCAGCTCCGTTTCAGCATAGCTCGCCAGACGTGGTCGATCGGACCGTTTATGCGAGCGAAGATGCCACGCCCAAGCTCAACCTCAGACAGATCTTCGGGAGGCAAGGGCTCAACACGAATCTCTGCCGGCTATCTGCGGACAAAGGACTGCTCACAGTCGAGATGTTCGCAATGCTCGGTCAAGATCTGACCTCGGCGAAGGAAACGTTACGGAAGCTGTGGGAGGGAGACATGACCCCTGTCGGGGCTGACGCGGCGGGGCTCTCGGTGATGTCCCTAGCGGCGGTCTGGCAGGCTGCTCAAGCTTTGCAGACGCAATACGCCCTCGGCGGGCTCGCATGGGAGAGGACCCGAGTAAGATCCCGGAGCTCTCCCAAGAAGATCGTGCCGAGTTGCGGGATCGGTTCGTGAGGGTGCATCCGGACGTGATCCTGATCGATGCTCAGGAGCCCCATAAGAAGTTCGTGGAGAGGCTCTCGTGCGACTTCCCTACTACGAGCCCGTGGAGATCCGGACTCGCTCTGACGTGATCATTGTCAAGTCGGGATTGTCGAGGAATGTGGATCGCCGGCACAAACACTGACTTCGACGATAGCATGATCATCTTCAACACCAAGGAAGCTCTCCATATGACTCTTCCGTGGCAGGGCGCCCGGGTCGTTCTGGCGGCATACTCGGTTCAGGGGGCCGAGCGTATCCCGGCCGACGAGTTCGAGCAGCTTCTTCAGCTCGGCTTCTCGCCCGCCCTGGTCCATACCGGTGATCAACCTTCGCTCTTACTACTCCAGCCGCGGCCGAAGGCAGCTCCTCATCTCGGCTATGTTCGGGCAGATCCCGCCGTGGCTCCACGTGCTAAGCCCAAGGCTGAGCCCTCCGCTGCCTTTCGGCAGACCGAAGCCGAACTTATTCGGTTGCTCGGCGCCGCTCCGCTCGATGATCCGGTCGAGGACTTTTAATCCTGGCGCGGGGGAATTTTCTCATCTGATGTGTCCGATCGGACCGATGGTGCGATCTTTGACATATGTCAATGCGCCCCCCCGGTGATCGGGGTGCCCGGTCGGACCTGTGAAGACCGAGAGAAGTTTTGTGCAGATCTGTGGCCGACTCCCACGTTGCTTTCGCATCGAAAAGGGGAGTGACCGCAGGCTGTTCAACGAGTGAGGCGAGCGTTGTAGATCGTGGAAACTGACGTATACATATATATATATACATACACATGCATACATACATACATAAAGGAAATTATAACAACACACATATGTGTGTGTATATGTATATATATATATCTGTAATTACGCATGTACTGTTCTTTCTTATTGTTAGTTTTATCATGTCTTTTTCTTCTCTCTCTCCCTCTTTACAAATGAGTTCACATGTATACACACGAGTTTTCATGGGAATATGTATACACGATCACACAATGCAAGGTGCACAGGACGGTGTTTTCATGGAGACGCCGTGCAAATGAAAGGTACCAAAAAAAGAGACAGCCTTACAGGACATGTTGAAAGGGATGCCCGAAGTAAGCTCTTCAGCTCTGAGCAGCCAGGATGCTGTCAAAAACTTGTGCAACTAAACCAAAACTCAATAGATGCCGCCAGGCCAGGAGGTCAACCTGTCGGTTTGGAGGACCTGCTGCTAAGTTCACGGTACCGGGGCTTTCGGAGGATTTGCACAAACGTCGCATTTCGTAGAGCCTCAGCATCCTTTTGTGTAGGGTACATAGTAGAGCGGGGCTGTCCCAGGCGACGCTCCGTTCCGGCTGGCCAACGCTGAGGACGGCTCCTCGGAGTTTCGCAAGCACGAAGAAATCTAAGCTCTGCAGACTGTTGTCGTATTTCGGATCTCGGATTTCGGACCGGAACAAGTGCAGTGCTCGTCAGAGCTGGTGCAGTTATGCTTCACAGGCTCATCCACCTGTATGTGTCGCGGCTCCGCGCGGTGAAGGCCACGAACCTTAGCGCTTGTGCAGTTGGGTTGATGCTGCTGCAAGTTCTTTCTGGTGAAGACTCACTGGAAACAGCAGACCCTTCCGTCCAGACAATGGCGACCAACCAGAATCCGAATCCGACTGATCATACACAAAACTACAGACACAAGATTGATAAGGATGCTTGTAGTACGTGTAGGGAAGATACGTCTATGACAGGCAAAAATCAGGTCAGGTAGTTGCGACCACAGCTTCAAAGGCCGACGGTGATCTTCAGCGAGCTGATGGCTGGTCCGCAGAGATGGGTGGTCGGTTGCGTCCTTGGATGTATCCCGTCGGTCCAGCGTTCACGGATGGTCGGGGCGCAAACTGAGGGCACAGATCGTGTCACCCCGGAGGCTTCTACAGGGTGCTCTGATGCCGAGATCCTCTTCCATTGCAGATCAGTGGCAGGAGGCCACTTGCGAGCAGTCGCAGAAGGGGCCCGCAGCACCTGTTCGTGGTAAGCGACAGTAGCGATCTGAGCGTTCGCAGCCTGCTCGGCTCCAAAAGTTCCGCGCAAGGGTGACAGTTCCAATTCAAGGCACGGCATGGCTCCGCCCAGCAGACCCCGACTCCCTCGTTTCGGGCAGACCAGACAAGCCCTCGGACCCTCGCAGCAACTTTCAGCTTAAGTCCTTACGGTAGGAGATGCGCTCCGCTTCCGTGCGCCTGCGGCCCTTATGGCGGGGGGTGTCCACGATGGACATGCGACAGATCAGCCCTTCGTCTGACGTTGCATGCTTGTTTTCGGTCTCTCTTGGGCTTCTCTCCGCGTCACCAAGGATGCTGCCGACCGTGCGGGTCGTGAGCAGTCCCAGTCCGGCCGGCAGGAGTTGGCAAAAGTCATCAAGAGTGCATCCTCTGGAGGGTGGACCGGCCGTCCCCAAGGAGCACCTTCGTGGCTCTGGAAATACCTTGAGGCTGTAACTCACTGACAACATGCGAGCCGCAGGAGTGCTGGTCAGACCAGGCGCCCGGCTCCACTCCGGAGGTCGAGAGGCGTGAGCCAGGGTTGCAAACACTCCTGAACAATGTGGAATCATCATGTTGACCTATGAACAAACTTTGAAGATGTGCCATAAACATGGAAAGAACGTAGCAAGCCACTGCATGCCGAAGCGGCAGGAGTTCGGGCAGATCAAGCCCGGCGCCCGCTCGAGGGAGCCGCCAGAGCCAGGACTCTTTGCATTTCGCTCACAGGGTTGAATGGAGGGAAGAGGGAGCCGTGCTAAGGGAGTCTCAGTAATCACGGACTGTATATGTCAGTGGAAGCTCTGGCACCCTGCATGCGTCCTGCAGGATTCGCCTCAGGGCGATGTGAACGCCACCAAAGTAAGGACCTCGAGCCTCAAAGACAGAAACAGAGGCCGACGCAGCCCTGCTGAAGATAGAGCTCAGCAGACTGTAGGCCGTAGGCAGCTTCCTCTGTACGACCTCATGTCCCGTGGCCTTCTTCTCTCTGTGGACTTGTGTCTCTGCGTCCTGCAACACAACATGCTCGGTCCCCACGAAGTGGTGGCATGTGACTGAGGCAGCAGTCTCCAAGAGGGGCGTGAACAACGAAGTCTGGCGCGAGCGAAGGCCAAGAAAAAGCTGCCCAACGGCTTTGCCTTACAAGCAGCTTGGCTGAGATCCGTACTCACATCCGGCACCTGTCAGTTCGACCTCGTGACCTAGTCCTGCAGGAGCGCATGGAGAACAAGGTGACCGCACGGCGCCGGATATCTCAAATCGCAGCGCAGGCCAATCAGTTCGAAACCGAATGCAATTTGCCATGAAGTGGTTGTAAGACCGCTTTGCCAGGAACAGCATAGCCGCTGGACTAGGGCACGCTTATGGCTGCTCCCTGTGGTTCGCCACAAGCCGCTTGGAGCGTTAACCCTTTCCTTGCTGCACTTCCTGTCACTTCCGGATTGAGAATTGCCGCCTTTGATGTTGAGGTACTTCAACCTGTTTGCTGCCATCGTGATCATGGCAAACGCTTTGTTCATGGGAGTGGAGACATCCTACATTTCCTGCTCTGGTGATGTGGAGGGGCTGCTAAAAGGAATTGGCATGCTTTCTCACAGCCCAATAGTTTAGTTTGACTCTGCAGTATTGGAGCCAGCCGAGGATCGAATGGTATATTGCCAATGTTTGTTTCACCCAGCTTTTTGTCGTGGAGCTCTCACTGCGCTGGTTTGTAGAAGGCGGGGAACATGTTGCACCCTACGCACTTCTCGAAAGATGTTGCAGTGGTGAGTCGCTTTTCCTTCATACTACCATGGACATGGTCAGCTTCGATGACTTCTTCTGGTTTGTTGTCCGTGGACAGAGCACCAAGAGTATGTCAGCTTGTGGCATCAAGTCCGCCTGCACAAGTACCTGCATACTGTGCCTTTTGTTGCGAGTTGCTTGGGTTGTGTGCCGCAGATCTTGCACCGTTTTCCTTGCTGCAGGCCTACCTTTCTGGTTCGATCCCTGGAACATCTTTGATGCACTCTTGGTTCTGTTTTCGTTGTTCGACGACACTTGGATTCAACAACGTATCGAGGAATCTTAGGGACCCGATTCTATGGCCTCCGTAGCCAAGACACATGTCGACCTCGTGCCCAGGATTTCGTGCTGGCTTTCCTGCTCTCGGACACATCCCAATCCCAGAATTTGAAGGTGGTTTTC
>BGNK01007655.1:3015-16268 GCA_003297005.1 Symbiodinium sp. clade A Y106
CACATGTCCAGTATAAAAACAGTGATCCCCAGCAACAGTCTCACAACACTAATAGATGCGGTTAGGCTTGCACAAATTAAATGCTTATCGATTTCACCTTGAACACCTTGGTGCCAGTACCCCCTAACCCTGGTCTAGTGGAAACGTATTCCCAGGCCCAGCCAATGTTTTGTATCACCACCCCATAGTCATAGTTATTTTCGGTGAAGTACCATGATAACTACATTACCTGTAATCCCACCCCANACCCTGGTCTAGTGGAAACGTATTCCCAGGCCCAGCCAATGTTTTGTATCACCACCCCATAGTCATAGTTATTTTCGGTGAAGTACCATGATAACTACATTACCTGTAATCCCACCCCAGACCTCACCTAAACCTCGATCCCAAAATTAAATGGTAAACTCTAAACCTCCTGATATGACCTTGCAGACGAGGTCTCCAACCCAGCCAGCCCTTGCAACATGTCGATACTTAGGATGTGGATCCGCTCATTGCAGAAACACCTTCGACCTGAAGTCAGAGCCTCCTTGAAGTCCAGCACAGAGGCTAAGGTGGTAACCAGGAAGAAAGTGATTCTGAAAGATGGGAACACCGAGAAGACGATGATTAAGGTGTCCGAAGCCTAGCAACCCGCTAACATCATCAGCCTAGCTCCGCAAACAATGAATAAAGCTCATAAACAATTGCCCCGAAGGTCTGGTGGATCGAACTTGAGGGCCACTGCGGCCTACCCGAAAGAGTTTGCGGCCTTGGTTGTGGAGAAGTGGCTCTCATCGCAGGCCTGGCTGGGCTGGGTTCTGCAAATGTCCTGGTTGTTTGCTAGAGTGCTTGTGGACTGGAGGTGCTACATATGTGCAGCCGTGAATTTATCGGGCTTACAGGGCATCTATAGGTCGGAGTCTAGCTTACAGCTGTACAGTGGTGCTTGATGACAAAGTCACTTCGGCAACTGAAGCCGATGTTGGGGCCATATAACCCTGGGGGTGTTCCTCGACGTCAAAATGCCGATGACATTCTCTTCTACCACTNAGCTGTACAGTGGTGCTTGATGACAAAGTCACTTCGGCAACTGAAGCCGATGTTGGGGCCATATAACCCTGGGGGTGTTCCTCGACGTCAAAATGCCGATGACATTCTCTTCTACCACTTTTGCATCCCTCGCAAGTACAGTGAGCCTTATCTTTCGAACTTGGCTAGCAAGCTGACTCAGACAGATGCTGGATATCATTTCAGTGACACAAGTTTAAATTTGTATATGTACAGCTGTCGGTTAAAGTGCATTACCCTAAACCCTAATTTTAAAGTACCGAAATATTTACAAGCCCTAAATCCCTAAACCGCTCACCCCCCAAACCCCTCAACCCCTTAAGCCTCGCGCTACACCCTCAACCAAGGANGCATTACCCTAAACCCTAATTTTAAAGTACCGAAATATTTACAAGCCCTAAATCCCTAAACCGCTCACCCCCCAAACCCCTCAACCCCTTAAGCCTCGCGCTACACCCTCAACCAAGGATGACCCCAAGCAGATTGCCCTTGGGAAAACCATCTTCGAGGCACTGGACAAGTTGTGCGAGCTCAGGCGGCAAAGGAACACCGAGAGGGCAAACCGAGCAACATCCCACAGCTCAAGCCCATAGTGAATGTCTGAACCTTGAGGTAGTGCAATCCAAGTTGTTTTTTTAGATATGCATTGCCAATTAGAAATTCATATGCCTGATGCAAACGAGCCATGCGGCAAGGGGCACTTCATGTCATCTAGTTTTTGTGTACAGCTTATGCGACCAGATGCTGTGGATGGCAAAGCTGTGCGTGTGAAGACAAAGAATGGCATTAAGTAGTTATCCTTCCCGGTCACTCCATAAACTGATGTAGCAATGAACCTGACATCGATGTGTCAGGTGGGCCAGCCTCCACAACTGAATCTCCCCGACGATCTTGCTTCTGCCGAAGCTATGGATGCTTGGTGGGGATTGATTAAGACTATGATTACATTTAGGGTTTTATGTCTTATGTTATATACTTCTATATATAGGTCAACATGTACATATTAGAGGATCATGGGACTTAGTAAGTAGCTTATAGTATAAGTACCTTACTTGAGGCTATAAATATGTATGTTACATATATATAACAATAGCTACCTTACATACGTATAATCACACTACGATACTTACTAAGTCCCATGATCCTCTGATAATTAAGTATATACCAGAATGTATACCTGGATGCTGTCTAGGGTATATATGTAATGGGGTGTCTTTGATGTTTCGGAAGCCGGGGATCTGGTGCTGAGCCTCAGCATGCAATGGCCTTCCCACGAGGTCTCCCTGGGGGTCCACATGTTTCTAAGTGAATTCGAATGAAAGAGTATGGTAACTCACATAATATCATTGAACGATCTGTCTAAATACAGCCTAGTAATAAATTACCAAGTATTTTAAGACCCTGAGCAGCATTATTCCATAAACCCTAACAATTATCACAATGATTCCAAACCCTGTGCTGCACCTTCAAGCCCCCAACTCTACACCCCGTTCTAATAAGCATGGGTCTTAGCTTGGGCATTGTTTTTAGGAGTTCGGCTTTCATTCGAGGTTGCTGAGGACCGAGTTCGTTTCAAGGGTGCTACGGATGCTTAGAATCGAAGTCTACACCTGGTCTTGCTACTTTCTTATATGGTCCAGCAGGGCATGGTTTGACTCAGCAGGGGCTAAACTTAGCCGATGTATTATGAGATATTTTGATTCAGGGCTATATACATATACATATATATATATATATACAAATCCATATAGATATACATACATATCTTCTCTGGGGTTGCAGTCCATTATGTGTAAGGCCCATATATGCCCTGCATCGTGATCTAGAACCTAGTCAGCTAGTGACCCGACACTTGCAATTGGACTCCGATCGACTCCTGAACTCAAGGACCCCAACCCTCGATCCCAAACCCGGACAAGCCGAGCATCTTCATTTGCTTAATGCACCCAGCCTTAACTCACCACATCCCAGACCTTCTAATTTTATGCAGCCCAGCCGAATTCGAAGCTTCTGCAAGCTGGCCTTGGAGGTTCCTGGGTAGTTATAGTGGAGTTATAATATAAGTAGGGTAACTATACTTTTAACTCCTTAAGGGAATTATAGCATCACTTAATTATAACTACCCATGGACCTCCAAGTACTAATCACGAAAGCCTGTAACCCCTGTATGTTATTAGACCCCTGTAACCCCTGTATGTTATTAGACCCTGATCCCCCACTCTATTTACCATGAATGCCCGTACTTGCAATGCACGAAACAACAATCATCAATAAAGGTTGGCAGCAACGTTAACTGACAACCAGATAATTGTAAACAATCAACCCCAGGGCAGCTGAAGCTTGTCCCGACATTCAATATTTAATAAGGAGCACTCCCTGCCACATGTTCAAACTGAGAACCCAACACCCTGAAAAGTCCCCGACACCCCAACCCTAATAATAAACCCTAAAGTAAAGACCGAGTGTGCCACGGTTCCGCAGGGATGTCGAAGCCAGATTGCCCTGGCAAGGCGTATGCATGATGCATACACATGTTACGGGGCTGTGTCTCATGTTCTTGCAATTGTTTATATGTGTGCACATATAATANGGTTCCGCAGGGATGTCGAAGCCAGATTGCCCTGGCAAGGCGTATGCATGATGCATACACATGTTACGGGGCTGTGTCTCATGTTCTTGCAATTGTTTATATGTGTGCACATATAATATGTATGTATAATATTGTACATGCAGACATGCATTCATGGACGGAGTTGACGTGCGCCCATGTTTGTGTGTGTGTGTGTGTGTGTTGAAGCATACCTGTCTGTCATATCGAGCACGAATGTTTATATGTACAATAGACATATTCAACACGCTCGTTTGTAGGGTTGGATCCTTGGGGGTTGGATCCTGGGGCTTGGAAAAAACCAAAGTTATCAAAATCAGAAGTCAACCTGAAGAAAGTTGAAAAAATACATGAANCGAGCCTTTACGGCACTTTCTGCTTGCAGAGCAAGCAGCTGGCAGGTATCGACCTTTATGTCCCTTCCCGATTTGACAAGTATACATGTGCAAGTTGTGATAATCTCGGTTTGTATTCACAACATGTAAGTATGTATGCATATGTGTGTACATGTCTACATTATATATACAACTCAATTTTTCATGGTATACAGGCAGTACAGGTGTAGGTGCATATCTATAGTTGTATCATCAGTGTATGANACATTATATATACAACTCAATTTTTCATGGTATACAGGCAGTACAGGTGTAGGTGCATATCTATAGTTGTATCATCAGTGTATGAAATCTACATCCATATACCGGTATCTACACATACACATATATATATATGTATCTATGTCTAAGAGTGTGCCTGTGGATCATTACATATATATATATGATATATGTCTAGAGATGTGCTAATATATATGGATGTTCATGAAATTAATGTCTGTATCTTATTAGATATCTCTCTATATATACATATATATATATACACATGTATTTATGTAGCTATGTCTCCCTATATTATAGCTACAGAGGCATCTATCTGTCTATATACCTATCTATCTACTATATCNTATATATATATACACATGTATTTATGTAGCTATGTCTCCCTATATTATAGCTACAGAGGCATCTATCTGTCTATATACCTATCTATCTACTATATCTATCTATCTATATCTAGCCTTATATTCCTGTGTACCTATATAATATCATAGCACTTAACCATCTAGCTACGCACGTAAAGTGCTGCTAGACAACTTTGGGTCCGAATCGAATAGGAGTGACCTACTCGAAGTAGTCGAATCATGCGTACACATATGATGATGCATGGCAGGGACAAATTAAGTCAATTCACTGCACAGGCACCATCGGANCAACTTTGGGTCCGAATCGAATAGGAGTGACCTACTCGAAGTAGTCGAATCATGCGTACACATATGATGATGCATGGCAGGGACAAATTAAGTCAATTCACTGCACAGGCACCATCGGAAGGCAGCTGTGCAAATGCTGCATGGGTGTCATCTGCATTTCTGTTCAGACACCCAGGCCCATGTAGAAAACGAAAGGCTGCCCGAAACCCTGCCACATCTGGAGCCTGTCTATAAGTGCCAAAGCAATGGCAAGGAACCCGAACTCCCAGTAAGTACTGCTTATCCCTGTAGTTTACATACCCCTAGGCTAAAACCCAAGGAAATGACACCTCAAATTCTGTTGTGGATTGTCTTTCCCTGCAAGGTACACACCCCGGCATTGTATATAGGCAAAATCCCAAGGAAATATAAACCACCAAAAGCCTTATGATTGTACTAAAACCCATGAAAATTCACACCTGAAGCATGTTATGCATGGGTTTTTTCCCTACGAAGTTACACACCCCGGCCCTGTAATTCTGCTAAAACCCACGAAAAATCACACCTGAAGCATGTTATGCATGGTTTTCCCTATGAAGTTACACACCCCGGCCCTGTAATTCTGCTAAAACCCATGAAAATCACACCTGAAGCATGTAATGTGTGGGTTTTCCCTATGAAGTTACACACCCCGGCCCTGTAATTCTGCTAAAACCCATGAAAATCACACCTGAAGCATGTAATGTGTGGGTTTTCCCTATGAAGTTACACACCCCGGCCCTGTAATTCTGCTAAAACCCATGAAAATCACACCTGAAGCATGTAATGCGTGGGTTTTCCCTATGAAGTTACACACCCCAGCCCTGTAATTCTGCTAAAACCCATGAAAATCACACCTGAAGCATGTAATGTGTGGGTTTTCCCTATGAAGTTACACACCCCGGCCCTGTAATTCTGCTAAAACCTAGGTAAATAGGCCNGCCCTGTAATTCTGCTAAAACCCATGAAAATCACACCTGAAGCATGTAATGTGTGGGTTTTCCCTATGAAGTTACACACCCCGGCCCTGTAATTCTGCTAAAACCTAGGTAAATAGGCCAATATGCAAGGAATACAATCATCCCGCCCTTGCTGTGTTCTGGTTTTTCCTCGAATTTTACAGACCTGGACCCAGACGTGGAACCAGGGGCGTGACCAAGCGTGACCGGGTGTGACGGGGGCCCTCTTTCTTCTATCAAAGTGGGCCCCTGGGCACAACATAGCCATAGCCGGCGTGACCAAGCGTGACGGGGCGTGACGCCCGGTTGTGCGCCTACGTGGGTGCCGGGGGTGTCCGCTGGGGTGGGCTGGTGGGCTTAGGCGGCAACGGGGTTCTCCGCTGGAGGTCTGGGCAGGCCTACGTCAAGGCCTACGTTAAAGGGGCTGCGTTACATTGCGTGAGATGGGATTGCGTCTGTGCGTGGTTGCATGTGCTACCTGGCAGCATTTTGCTTGATAAGCACCGCTTCTGCTTTGCTTTTGTGCTGACATGGCAAGCCCGATCGATGAGATTGCGGCTGGAGCTGTTCCTCGGTTGCTGTTATTATAATTTAATAACATCTCATTACAGATCAGCTGGCTAGATTTGCTGCGCATCTCTGGGTGATGTGTGTAAACATATATAGATGGTTAGCCAGTACTCAGGATCCAAAGCTCGAGGATGTCTTTGCAAAAGCAGCAGCCCGCCGTGCCAAAGCTTTGGCAACCGGGCCAGGTGCTGCAGGAACGCCTCTAAAGCCAAAGAGTGCTGTTGAGACTCCTTTGAAGCAGGGACAGCTCAAGAGAGCCACGAAGGGGACACCCACCCAGGTGTCAACACCAACCCCGACACCGGGTCAGAAACACATGAAGGTTGCCACCAGCCCCACAGATCCAAAGCTCAAGTTGGAGCTGACTTTTCCGGTGGAGTCCGTTTCGACCGAAGCCCCTGCAGGCCCCTGAATTACTACCTTAACCTACCAAAACCTACTTTCTTGTAGGTTCTTGTTATAAACCTTAATATGGGTTTTATAGGGACCCTACAAAAAAGTAGGTTTTGGTGGGTTAAGGTAAGTATATGGAGGGATATATTGTGGGCACATGCATCATACNTCTTGTAGGTTCTTGTTATAAACCTTAATATGGGTTTTATAGGGACCCTACAAAAAAGTAGGTTTTGGTGGGTTAAGGTAAGTATATGGAGGGATATATTGTGGGCACATGCATCATACATGTGTGTAGCCATGCATGTGTGTGTGTACACCACCGTCCCAGGTGGCCCGGCCTCGATACCCTCGAGTTCGGTGCTTTCCTCTGCGGGCTCATCGGTATGCTTGGAAGGTGCCACCATATATCTTACGAATAACAAACCCTAGACGCTAAGCCCCTAAACCCTAAAGCTTAAATCCCTAAACCAATATATATTCTACAGCCTGAATTCAGTGTCCTATCAGGTGAAGCTGCTGTGGAAAGTGATGGGGCTGCTGCTTGCCTGCGCTACTGTTGTCATATATATATAGGCCACATAGCCCAGCAATGCAATTGCATACTGCTGAAGTGACTAGCATACAAGGCTGTGGTGCCGTCGACTATTCCAGGGTCTTGCTCCCTTGGTGAGGACACTCAGCTGCACAGTTACATGAATGCGAGCTATTGGTACCTATTCCAGCAAACCCTTGAAAAGTATACATATAAGGCAGTTGCCATGTACAAAGCCCTCGCGGATGCTGGATTGCTGCCTGCTGCAGCAGTGAGTGCAGTGGCTAATGTGAATGCACCAGCAGCAGCATCAGGGTCTACTGTGATCACTGATAGTACGGCGACAACAGCACCAGCCCCCGCAACAACGCAGACAGAACCAGAGCCTAACAACGACCAGAAAACAGCAGTAGCAGCAGCAGCACCACCACTGAGCTCCAAAATGCTCCCACCGGCTGTACCTTCGATGGCTATGGATGTGTACTTGGACCGGGTGTATGGTGACTCCCACCGGCGTGAATCCCCATTGTCGAGTGATGATTCCAACGTCAACCTGATGATGAGCCCAGCCCCAGAGCCTGTGACACCATCTGCTGCATCTACAGCAGCCCCGACTCCTATAAAGACCCCAGCAGCAGCAGAGATGATCACCCCCGGGGTTGAAAACACAGCAAGCCCAGCAGCAGAGGCAGTGCAATCGACCCAACCAGCAGCAGTCGAAGCAGTGCCAACGATCATACCCATGGCAGCAGTGGCCCATGACAACACAAGCCCAACAGCAGCACCGACGATCGTACCTGTGATGAGTCAGAGCATGCACACAGCAGTGGCCCATGACATGCCAAGCCCAGCAGCAGCAGTGCCGGCGATCGTCCCCATGACAGCAGTGGTCCAGGACAACACAAGCCCAGCAGCAGCACCGACGATCGCACCCATGATGAGTGAGAGCATGCACGCAGTGGCCCGTGACATGGCAAGCCCAGCAGCAGCAGTGCCGGTGATCGTCCCCACAACAGCAGTGGTCCAGGACAACACAGGACCAGCAGCAGCACCGATGATCGTACCCATGATGAGTGAGAGCATGCACACAGCAGTGGCCCATGATATCACAAGCCCAGCAGCAGCACCAACGATCGTACCTGTGATGATGCACACAGCAGTGGCCCATGACCCGGCAAGCCCAGCAGCAGCAATGCCGACGATCGCAGAGGCCCATGACAACACAAGCCCAGNCCCAGCAGCAGCACCAACGATCGTACCTGTGATGATGCACACAGCAGTGGCCCATGACCCGGCAAGCCCAGCAGCAGCAATGCCGACGATCGCAGAGGCCCATGACAACACAAGCCCAGCAGCAGTGCCGATGATTGTACCCATGAGTGAGAGCATGCACACAGCAGCGGCCCATACCCCGGCAAGCCCAGCAACAGCAGCAGTGCCGACGATCGCGCCGGCAATTGCAGCGGTCCAGGACAACACAAGCCCAGCAGCAGTGCCAACGATCGTACCCATGATGACTGAGAGCATGCACACAGCAGTGGCCCGTGACCTGGCAAGCCCAGCAGCAGTGCCAATCGTGGCAGCAGTGACCCATGACAACACAAGCCCGGCAGCAGCGCCGACGATCGTACCCGCAACAGTAGTGGCCCAGGACAACACAAGATCAGCAACAGCACCGACGATTGAACCCACGATGCACACAGCAGTGGCCCATGTCGTGGCAAGCTCAGCAGCAGAGCCCATGATCATACCTGCAGCAGCAGTGGCCCATGACAACACAAGCCCAGCAGTGGCAGCAGCATTGGCTACGATTGTCCCCACAGTGGCCCATGGCAATACCAGCCCAGCAGATGTAGCAGTGTCGACAATCTCTCCTGTGACAGCAGCGGTCCATGTTCCGAGTTTCACCAAGGCATCAACTGGGATCGGCAGCGAGCCATCAACACCAGTTACAAGCATGCCAGCAGCACCTGCATCGTTTTACGCCCCCACGATTGCTAGCACAACAGCTTCGGCCCTTGCAGCAGCCAACAACACGATGAGTGCCCCTGTGGTTGCTTGCATGCCAACACCGTCCACCATGTTTTTCCCCCGGGAGCACACAAGCCCGGCTGCAGCTGCCAACGCCCTGATCCCAGCAGCAGCAGCGATCCCAACAGCAGTACCAAGCCCAGCAGCAGCAGGTTTGCCGAGCATGATGCCTCCCCACTCGCAGGTGATAATGGACACACAGATGGATGTGGATGACACAGGCAAAGCTGAGGGCAACCCGGTACACGCCTGCTTGCTTCGCCTGAACACCTGTGACCTGCAGATGACACCAGCAGCTGCAGCAGTGGCAACAGGCCCAATGGCAAGGCAGTTGGAGGAGCATCGCAGGAGGGAGAATGAAGCTGTGATCTCTGAGGAGGAGAAGCAAAGGCAGGCTGCAGAGGCAGCAGCGAGGAAGAAGGCAGCTGATATAAGGTGTAGGTTTAAGGTTTAGGGGGGGGGGGTTGTTAAATAATCCCAGAACCTTTTGGTTCTACTACTTATCCGGAAATCCTTAACATAAACAAGTACGCTTCACTTCTTGATTACTCTACTGTATACTAGATGAAGCCATTGCACAGCTATAATTAATACTGCTTATCATAANTTGGTTCTACTACTTATCCGGAAATCCTTAACATAAACAAGTACGCTTCACTTCTTGATTACTCTACTGTATACTAGATGAAGCCATTGCACAGCTATAATTAATACTGCTTATCATAACATACACCCGAACTCGGCCTCACCCCCAATATAGACAAGTTTCGTAGTTATTTAGCTAACATGGTCGTGTCTGAGAATTCGTATCCCTGTTTTGGAGGCGGTGAGAAATCGACAANATAACATACACCCGAACTCGGCCTCACCCCCAATATAGACAAGTTTCGTAGTTATTTAGCTAACATGGTCGTGTCTGAGAATTCGTATCCCTGTTTTGGAGGCGGTGAGAAATCGACAACAGAAGATCTCGATGAAATTCCTACGATCAGTGCGCAGCTACTTTCCTGATCTATACCGAAAATTAATGAGACCGAATCGAAAAACAAACATCTCAGGCCCTGCTTGCCCTCCTGAAGTCGTGGAAGCTTACGCGAAGGTTGTTCAAAGTCTCTTGGATGCTAAAGTTCACATCATGCCACATACCTGACCCAGTCGCTGAAGTGTCAGCCCAAATACATATCAAACCCGACTAATACACCACAAGCCCAGATTCAATCCTATGAAAGTCATAATAAAATCCTTCTTCTAACCACCTATTAACAGGTATGTCTAGAACTATTATAATTAGAGTCCCCAAGAGAGCAATATTTCAATCCATATGTCATATGTATACGTGATTTAAATAACATATGACATGGATTGAAATATTGCTCTCTTGGATTTAAGTTTAAACTCAACGAGCTAGTGCAGGCCAAGTCTTCGACAGTGGCTAAACCATGAGCAGAATCCCAAACTTATAAACCCATCACGTACTATAGAACCTAGACCAAAGCTATCCTACCCAGAAACCAAACCCTGGTAATACAATCTGCGTTGAATGATTTTGCTGAGGTGGTGACAAGAATGGGCGCCTCGCAATGGTCGAGGATTTCCTGCAGGCCAACATGAACTGGCTTGAAAGCAGCATTGTTGTGAACTCCCGGACATTCACGACGAATGTTCGTCGTGGTGAGTATGCTCTCATGAGCCGTGGAGTAGCTTGCTTTATGTATTTGAGAATGCGACTCACACTCTTGAGTATGTGTGTGTGTCTGTGTACATATGTACATAAAGCTCGTTTGCCAAGGACCTCCTCGCCAAGTATCACGACGACGCTGAAACCGTCGATGCTATCATAGCAGACAAGGCTGGTACTGGATAGATCTAGTAGATATACCCTCAGGGATATACAGATCGATAGATCTATCGGTATCGGTAGATATATGATAGNGACGCTGAAACCGTCGATGCTATCATAGCAGACAAGGCTGGTACTGGATAGATCTAGTAGATATACCCTCAGGGATATACAGATCGATAGATCTATCGGTATCGGTAGATATATGATAGGTAGATACATGGGTGATGTGTTATATGTGTATGTATGTATGTATGTATATATATATATGTATTGATTCCCTATATGAATGTGTCTACAGATATATATATATATATACATATATATACACATATTATATATATACACACACACATATATATACATATACATATACATATACATATATATATATATACGTATACATACGGCAGAAACATATAGTTATCAGCAGGTGTTTTACACCTCATCATAGTAATGATGCTGTTTTACTTCGATTCCCACATATCTACTTCGTTCGGCTTATCTACCCACATATCGGCCGGTCTATCTGTATCTATAGCTACAAGCTAGCTACCTATTGAAAACAGATCANTAATGATGCTGTTTTACTTCGATTCCCACATATCTACTTCGTTCGGCTTATCTACCCACATATCGGCCGGTCTATCTGTATCTATAGCTACAAGCTAGCTACCTATTGAAAACAGATCAGTTTCTCAGTAATGCTACCTTTGCATATCAATGGCAACATCCACTCATACACGATACACATAGGCCATATTTCATCAGCTACCCTATGTCAGGAAGAGCAGAACATGTGGGAGCCCAATCNTTTCTCAGTAATGCTACCTTTGCATATCAATGGCAACATCCACTCATACACGATACACATAGGCCATATTTCATCAGCTACCCTATGTCAGGAAGAGCAGAACATGTGGGAGCCCAATCCAGACCATCCTGACACTCGGCTTAGTTTATTTCAATCTCGGACCTATTTGTATGCATACCTTTGCATTGATATGGTGGTCTCCTGAGGCTATGCGTCTTTATTGGTGTTGGGATGCTGCCAGGGAAGTGCGCACAGACGGCTCGGCCACGGAAATGGATATCCGACGGTCGGGAAACCTGCGAAACGAGGATGCTGTGACGATGCTGTTACCTTGCTGAAATCATACCCGCCCTAATCTAATCCTGAAGTGTTGTGGTATGTTCTGCGAAGTTACTCTGCAATACCAGGATATTGAAAGCTATAAAATCGAATCAAGCCCAATCCCTAAAACCCCATAGCCGTGATGCCTTAAGGTCCCACACCTAGCTTTAACTTACAAACCCGCCCCCAACCCTAAACCCGAAGGTTAACATATTATATATCTACTTAACATCTAACCGCTTAAACCCTATTCCGAAAACACTAAAACCCTAAAGCCCTAAGCCCTGAAACTCTAAACCGTGAATGCCTGTCAAGGTCATCCCACAGGGACAATCTGGGCCCGCACCTTCGATCACCGGCACTTCC
This sequence comes from Symbiodinium sp. clade A Y106, assembly GCA_003297005.1. NCBI lineage: Eukaryota > Dinophyceae > Suessiales > Symbiodiniaceae > Symbiodinium > Symbiodinium sp. clade A. The sequence continues at coordinate 15,788 of BGNK01007655.1, forward strand.
AGGTCTCGAGCCTGCTGAGGCTGCAAGCAGCAGCAAAGGGAAAGGAAAGGGAAAGGGCAAGAACAAGTCCAAGGAAGGTGGGGATAACACCAGCAACCCCAAAGGAAAGGGCAAAAGCAAGAACAAAAGCAAGCTTCATGTGCCTGACCCCAGCAACACCACAGAAAACACGGCAGAGCTGCGGAAAACCAAGACTGCTGTTCAAGAAGCCAAGAAGGTGTTTTTGCCGGCACATCATTATAAGAGTCGTTTTACATGATGTTTGGTTCAGCAGTTAATCTTGACCATGATCATGACACTCAGATAGAAACTAATCTAGAGAGATAAAGCTAAGGCCATGAAGATCGCTTCGGATCTCATACTCGAGTGTCGATCCTGGGGCTCTCTGCTGGCTGCCTCTGAGACGTGGGGAACGTAGTAAACCCGCTAGATGTCATTCTGTCGTTGCTGGGAAACCGATCATGTTCAAATGAGGCCGGAA
>BGNK01007656.1:0-12271 GCA_003297005.1 Symbiodinium sp. clade A Y106
CACACGCCGATGCCCGTAACAAATCGTACCCGCTGTGATGTGTGATCTCACAACATACACACGCCGATGCCCGTAACAAATCGTACCCCCTGTGATGTGTGATCTCACAACACACACACGCGGACGCCCGTAACAAATCGTACCCCCTGTGATGTGTGATCTCACAACATACACACGCCGATGCCCGTGACAAATCGTACCCCCAGCATGAGATGTGTGATCTCAGAACATACACACGCCGATGCCCGTAACAAACCGTACCCCCTGTGATTTGTGATCTCACAACATACACAGGCAGATGCCAGTAACCTCGTGCGATGTGTGATCTCACAACATACACACGCCAGTAACAAATCCTACCCCCTGTGATGTGTGATCTCACAACATACACAGGCAGATGCGCCAGTAACCTCCTGCGATGTGTGATCTCACAACATACACACGCCGATGCCCGTAACAAATCCTACCCCCTGTGATGTGTGATCTCACAACATACACACGCCGATGCCCGTAAAAAAATCGTACCCGCTTTGATGAGTGATCTCACAACATACACACGCCGATGCCCGTACCTGTGATGTGTGATCTCACAACATACACACACCGATGCCCGTAACAAATCGTACCCCGTGTGATGTGTCATCTCACAACATACACACGCCAATGCCCGTAACAAATCGTACCCCCTGTGATGTGTGATCTCACAACATACACACGCCGATGCCCGTAACAAATCGTACCCCCTGTGATGCGTGATTTCACANACACACGCCAATGCCCGTAACAAATCGTACCCCCTGTGATGTGTGATCTCACAACATACACACGCCGATGCCCGTAACAAATCGTACCCCCTGTGATGCGTGATTTCACAACATACACACGCCGATGCTAGTAGCAAATCGTACCCCCTGTGATGTGTGATCTCACAACATACACACGCCGATGACCGTAACAAATCGAACCCCCTGTGATGTGTGTTCACACAACATACACGCGGCGATGCCCGTAACAAATCGTACCCCCTGTGATGTGTGATCTCACAACATACACACGCCGATGCCCGTACCAAACCGTACCCCCAGTGATGTGAGATCTCATAACACATACACGCCGATGNCACGCCGATGCCCGTAACAAATCGTACCCCCTGTGATGTGTGATCTCACAACATACACACGCCGATGCCCGTAACAAATCGTACCCCCTGTGATGTGTGATCTCACAACATACACACGACGATGCCCGTAACAAACCCTACCCCCTGTGATGTGTGATCTCACAGCATACACACGCCGATGCCAGTAACAAACCGTACCCCCCGTGATGTGTGATCTCACAATATACACACGCCGATGCCAGTAACAAACCGTACCCCCTGTGATGTGTGATCTCACAACATACACACGCCGATGACCGTAACAAATCGAATCCCTTGTGATGAGTGTTCTCACAACATACACACGCCGATGCCCGTAACAAATCGTACNCTCACAACATACACACGCCGATGACCGTAACAAATCGAATCCCTTGTGATGAGTGTTCTCACAACATACACACGCCGATGCCCGTAACAAATCGTACCCGCTGTGATGTGTGATCTCACGACATACACACGCCAATGCCCGTAACAAATCGTACCCCCTGTGATGTGTGACCTCACAACATACACCGCCGATTCCCGTAACAAATCGTACCCCCTCTGATGTGTGATTTCACAGCATACACACGCCGATGCCCGTAACAAATCGTACCCCCTGTGATGTGTCACCTCACAAAATACACACGCCGATGCCCGTAAAAAATCGCATCCCCTTTGATGTGTGATCTCACAACATACACACGCCGATGCCCGTAACAAATCGTACCCCTTGTGATGTGTGATCTCACAATATACACACGCCGATGCCCGTAACAAATCGTACCCCCTGTGATGTGTGATCTCACAACATACACACGCCGATGACCGTAACAAATCGAATCCCTTGTGATGAGTGTTCTCACAACATACACACGCCGATGCCCGTAACAAATCGTACNCTCACAACATACACACGCCGATGACCGTAACAAATCGAATCCCTTGTGATGAGTGTTCTCACAACATACACACGCCGATGCCCGTAACAAATCGTACCCGCTGTGATGTGTGATCTCACAACATACACACGCCGATGCCAGTAACAAATCGTACCCCCTGTGATGTGTGATCTCACAACATACACACGCCGATGCCCGTAACAAATCGTACCCCTTGTGATGAGTGATCTCACAACATACACACGCCGATGCCCGTAACAAATCGTACCCCCTGTGATGTGATGTGTGATCTCACAACATACACACGCCGATTCCCGTAACGAACCGTACCCCCTGTGATGTGTGATCTCACAACATACACACGCCGATGCCCGTAACAAACCGTATCCCCTGTGATGTGTGATCTCACAACAAATACAGACCGATGCCAGTAACAAATCGCACCCCTGTGAAATGTGATTTCACAACATACACACGCCGATGCCTATAACAAATCGTACCCCCTCTGATATGTGATCTCACAACATACACACGCCGATGCCAGCAACAAATCGCACCCCCTGTCATGTGTGATCTCACAACATACACACACCGATGCCCGTAACAAATCGTACCCCCTGTGATGTGTGATCTCAACCCACGCCGATGCCCGTAACAAATCGTACCCCCTGTGATGTGTGATCTCACAACATACACACACCGATGCCCGTAACAAGTCGTACCCCTTGTGATGTGTGATCTCAACACACGCCGATGCCCGTAACAAATCGTACCCCCTGTGATGTGAGATCTCGCAATATACACACGCCGATGCCCGTAACCAATCGTACCCCCTGTGATGTGTGACCCCACAACATACACCGCCGATCCCCGTAACAAATCGTACCCCCTCTGATGTGTGATCTCACAACATACACACGCCGATGCCCGCAACAAATCGTACCCCCTGTGATGTGTGATCTCACAACATACAAACACAGACGCACGTAACAAATCGTGCCCCCTCTGATGTGTGATCTCACAACATACACACGCCGATGCCCGTAACAAATCGTACCCCCTGTGATGTGTGATCTCACAGCATACACACGCCCATGCCAGTAACAAACCGTACCCCTCTGATGTGTGATCTCACAACATACACATGCCGATGACCGTAACAAATCGAACTCTCTGTGATGAGTGATCTCACAACATACACACGCCGATGCTAGTAGCAAATCGTACCCCCTGTGATGTGTGATCTCGCAACATACACACGCCGATGCCCATAGCAAATCGTACCCCCTCTGATGTGTGACCTCACAACATACACACGCCGATGCCCGTAGCAAACCGTATCCCCTGTGTTGTGTGATCTCACAACACACACAGGCCGATGTCAGTAACAAATCGTACCCCTGTGATGTGAGATCTCACAATATACACACGCCGATGCCTATAACAAGTCGTAACCCCTGCGATATGTGATCTCACAACATACACACGCCAATGCCAGCAACAAATCGCACCCCCTGTGATGTGTGATCTCTCAACATACACACACCGATGCCCGTAACAAATCGTACCCCTTGTGATGTGTGATCTCACAACATACACACGCCGATGCCAGTAACAAATCATACCCCCTGTGATGTGTGATCTCACAACATACACACGCCCATGCCCGCAACAAATCGTACCCGCTGTGATGTGTGATTTCACAACATACACACGCCGATTCCTGTAACAAATCGTACCCCCTCTGATGTGTGATCTCACAACATACACACGCCGATGCCAGTAGCAAATCGTACCCCCTGTGATGTGTGATCTCACAACATACACACGATGATGCCAGTAACAAATCGTACCCCCTCTGTTGTGTGATCTCACAACATACACACGCCGATGCCCGTAGCAAACGGTAACCCCTGTGATGTGTTATCTCACAACACACACACGCCGATGCCCGTAACAAACCGTACCCCCCGTGATGTGTGATCTCACAACACACACACGCCGATGCCTGTAACAAATCGTACCCCCTGTGATGTGTGATCTCACAACATACACACGTCGATGCCCGTAACAAACCGTACCCCCTGTCATGTGTGATCTCACAACATACACACGCCGATGCCCGTAACAAATCGTACCCCTTGTGATGTGTGATCTCACAACATACACACGCCGATGACCGTAACAAATCGTACCCCCTGTGATGTGTGATCTCACAACATACACACGCCGATGACCGTAACAAATCGAACCCCCTGTGATGAGTGTTCTCACAACATTCACACGCCGTTGCCCGTAACAAATCGTACCCCCTGTGATGTGTGATCTCACAACATACACACGCCGATGCCAGTAACAAATCGTACCACTTGTGATGTGTGATCTCACAACATACACACGCCGATACCCGTAACAAATCGTACCCCCTGTGATGTGTGATCTCACAACACACGCCGATGCCCGTAACAAATCGTACCCCCTGTGATGTGTGATCTCACAACATACACACGCCGATGCCCGTAACAAATCGTACCCCCTGCATGTGATGTGTGATCTCACAACATACACACTCCGATGCCTGGAACAAATCGTACCCCCTGTGATGTGAGATCTCACAATATACACACGCCGATTCCACTAAAACATAGTGGCCCTTGTGATGTGTGACCGCACAACATACACACGCCGATGCCCGTAACAAATCGTACCCCCTGTGATGAGTGATCTCACAACATACACACGCCGATGCCCGTAACAAATCGTACCCCCTGTGATGTGTGATCTCACAACATACACACGCCGATGCCTGTAACAAATCGTACCCCCTGTGATGTGTGATNGATCTCACAACATACACACGCCGATGCCTGTAACAAATCGTACCCCCTGTGATGTGTGATCTCACAACATACACACGCCGATGCCAGTAACAAATCGTACCCCCTGTGATGTGTGATCTGACAACATACACACGCCGATGCCCGTAACAAACCGTACCCTCAGTGATGTGTGATCTGACAACATACGCACGCCGATGCCCGTAACAAATCGTACCCCCTGTGATGTGTGATCTCACAGCATACACACGCCGATGCCCGTAACAAACCGTACCCCCTGTGATGTGTGATCTCACAACATACAGACGCCGATGCCCGTAACAAATCGTACCCACTGTGATGTGTGATCTCACAACATACACACGCCGATGCCAGTAACAAATCGTACCCCCTGTGATGTGTGATCTCACAACATACACACGCCGATGCCCGTAACAAATCGTACCCCCTGTGATGTGTGATCTCACAACATACACACGCCGATGCCCGTAACAAATCGTACCCGCTGTGATGTGTGATCTCACAACATACACACGCCGATGCCCGTAACACATCGTTACCCCTGTGATGTGTGATCTCAAAACATACACACGTCGATGCCAGTAACAAATCGTACACCCTGTGATGTGTGATCTCACAACATACACACGCCGATGCCAGTAACAAATCGTACCTCCTGAGATGTGCGACCTCACAACATACAAACGCCGATGCCCGTAACAAATCGTACCCCCTGTGATGTGAGATCTCACAACATACACACGCCGATGCCAGTAACAAACCGTACCCCCTGTGATGTGTGATCTCACAACGTACACGCGCCGATGCCCGTATCAAATCGTACCCCCTGTGATGTGTGATCTCACAAGATACGCACGCCGATACCCGTAACAAATCGTACACCCCTGTGATGCGTGATCTCGCAACATACACACGCCGATGCACGTAACAAATCGTACCCGCTGTGATGTGTGTTCTCACAACATACTCTTGCCGATGCCCGTAACAAATCGTACCCCCTGTGATGTGTGATCTCACAACATACACACGCCGATGCCCGTAACAAATCGTACCCCCTGTAATGTGTGATCTCACAACATACACACGCCGATGCCCGTAACAAATCGTACCCCCTGTAATGTGTGATCTCACAACATACACACGCCGATGCCCGTAACAAATCGTACCCCCTGTGATGTGCGATCTCACAACATACACACGCCGATGCCAGTAACAAATCGTACCCCTTGTGATGTGTGATCTCACAACATACACACGCCGGTGCCAGTAACAAATCGTACCCTTTGTGATGTGTGATCTCACAACATACACACGCCGATGCCCGTAACAAATCGTACCCTCTGTGATGTGTGATCTGACACCATACACACGCCGATGCCCGTACCAAACCGTACCCCCAGTGATGTGTGATGTCACAACATACACACGCCGATGCTCGTTACAAACCGTACCCCCTGTGATGTGAGATCTCACAACATACACACGCCGATGCCCGTAACAAACCGTACCCCCTGTGATGTGTGTTCTCACAACGTACACACGCCGATGCCAGTAACAAACCGTACCCCCTGTGATGTGTGATCTCACAACATACACACGCCGATGCCCGTAAAAAATCGTACCCCCTGTGATGCGTGATATCACAGCATACACACGCCGATGCCCGTAACAAATCGTACCCCCTGTGATGTGTGATCTCACAACACACACACGCCGATGCCTGTCACAAATCGTACCCCCTGTGATGTGTGATCTCACAACATACACACGCCGATGCCCGTAACAAATCGTACCCCCTGTGATGTGTGATCTCACAACATACACACGCCGATGCCCGTAACAAATCGTACCCCCTGTGATGTGTGATCTCACAACATACACACGCCGATGCCAGTAACAAATCGTACCCCCTGTGATGAGTGATCTCACAACATACACACGCCGATGACCGTTACAAATCGTTACCCCTGTGATGTCTGATCTCACAACATACACACGCCGATGCCAGTAACAAATCGTACCTCCTGTGATGTGCGATCTCACAACACCGTAACAAATCGCACCCCGTGTGATGTGTGATCTCACAACATAAACACGCCGATGCCCGTAACAAATCGTACCCCCTGTGATGTGTCATCTCACAACATACACACGCCGTTGCCCGTAACAAATCGTACCCCCTGCATGTGATATGTGATCTCACAACATACACACGCCGATTCCCGTAAAAAACCGTACCCCCTGTGATGTGTCTAGAGTGTTGTATGTGTGTGGCTAGCGCGTAACAAATCGTACCCCCTGTGATGCGTGATCTCACAACATACACACGCCGATGCCCGTAACAAACCGTACCCCCTGTGATGTGTGATCTTACAACATACACACGCCGATGCCCGTAACAAATCGAACCCCCTGTGATGTGTGATCTCACAACATACACACGCCGATGCCCGTAACAAATCGTACCCTCTGTGATGTGTGATATAACAACATGCACACGCCGATGCCCGTACAAATCGTACCCCCTGTGATGTGTGATCTCACAACATACACACGCCGATGCCCGTAACAAATCGTACCCGCTGTGATGTGTGATCTCACAACATACACATGCCGATGCCCGTAACAAATCGTACCCCCTGTGATGTGTGATCTCACAACATACACACGCCGATGCCAGAGGCAAATCGTACCCCTTGTGATNTGATGTGTGATCTCACAACATACACATGCCGATGCCCGTAACAAATCGTACCCCCTGTGATGTGTGATCTCACAACATACACACGCCGATGCCAGAGGCAAATCGTACCCCTTGTGATGTGTGATCTCACCAACATGCACAGGCCGATTTCCGTAACAAATCGTACCGCCTGTGATGTGTGATCTCACAGCATACACACGCCGATACCCGTAACAAATCCTAACCCCCGTGATGTGTGATCTCACAACATTTACACGCCGATGCCGTAAAAAGTCGTACCCCCTGTGATGTGTGATCTCACAACATACACACACCGATGCCAAAAGCAAATCGTACTCCCTGTGATGTGTGATCTTACAACATACACACGCCGATGCCCGTAACAAATCGTACTCCCTGTGATGCGTGATCTCACAACATACACACGCCGATGCCCGTAACAAATCTTACCCCCTGTGATGTGTGATCTCAAAACACGCCGATGCCAGTAACAAATCGTATCCCTGTGATGTAAGATCTCCCAACATACACAGGCCGATGCCCGTAAAACATCGTACCCCCTGTGATTTGTGTCCTCACAACATACACACGCCGATGCCCGCAACAAATCGTACCCCCTGTGATGTGTGATCTCACAACATACACACGCCGATGCCTGTGACAAACCGTACCCCCTGTGATGTGTGATCTCACAACATACACACGCCGATGCCAGTAACAAATCGTACCCCTTGTGATGTGTGATCTCACAACATACACACGCGGGTGCCAGTATCAAATCGTTCCCCCGGTGATGTTTGATGTCACAACACACACACGCATATGCCCGTAACAAATCGTACCCCCTGTGATGTGCGATCTCACAACATACACACGCCGATGCCCGTAACAAATCGTACCCCCTGTGATGTGTGATCTCACAACATACACACGCCGATGCCCGTAACAAATCGTACCCCCTGTGATGTGTGATCTCAAATCACGCCGATGCCAGTAACAAATCGTACAGCCTGTGATGTGTGATCTCACAACATACACACGCCGATGCCCGTAACAAATCGTACCCCCTGCGATGTGTGATCTCACAACATACACACGCCGATGCCCGCAACAAATCGTACCCCATGTGATGTGTGATCTCACAGCATACACATGCCGATGCCCGTAACAAATCGTTCCCCCCTGTGACGTGTGATCTCACAACATACACGCGCCCATGCCCATTTCAAATCCTACCCCCNCCCATGTGATGTGTGATCTCACAGCATACACATGCCGATGCCCGTAACAAATCGTTCCCCCCTGTGACGTGTGATCTCACAACATACACGCGCCCATGCCCATTTCAAATCCTACCCCCTGTGATGTGTGATCTCACAACATACACACGCCGATGCCCGTAACAAAACGTACCCCCTGCATGTGATATGTGATCTCAGAACATACAGACGCCGATGCCCGTAACAAATCGTTTCGCTTGTGATGTGTGATCTCAAATCACGCCGATGCCAGTAACAAATCGTACAGCCTGTGATGTGTGATCTCACAACATACACACGCCGATGCCCGTAACAAATCGTACCCCCTGNCGTTTCGCTTGTGATGTGTGATCTCAAATCACGCCGATGCCAGTAACAAATCGTACAGCCTGTGATGTGTGATCTCACAACATACACACGCCGATGCCCGTAACAAATCGTACCCCCTGTGCTGCGTGATCTCAAAACATGCCGATGCCCGTAACAAATCGTACCCCCTGTGATGTGTGATCTCACAACGAACACACGCCGATGCCCTTGACAAATCGTACCCCCTGTGATGTGTGATCTCACAACATACACACGCCGATGCCCGTAACAAATCGTACCCCTGTGATGTGTGATCTCACAACATACACACGCCGATGCCCGTAACAAATCGTACCTCCTGTGATGTGTGATCTCACAACATACACACGCCGATGCCCGTAACAAATCGTACCCCCTGTGATGTGTGATCTCACAACATACACACAATGATGCCCGTAACAAATTGTACCCACTGTGATGTGTGATCTTACAACATACACACGCCGATGCCCGTAACAAATCGTACTCCCTGTGATGCGTGATCTCACAACATACACACGCCGATGCCCGTAACAAATCGTACCCCGTGCATGTCAAGTGTGATCTCACAACATACAGACGCCGATGCCAGTAATAAATCGAACCCCCTGTGCTGTGTGATCTCGCAACATACACACGCCGATGCCAGTAACAAAACGTACCCCCTGTGATGTGTGATCTCACGTCGATGCCCGTAACAAATCGTAGCCCCTGTGATGCGTGCTCTCACAACATACACACGCCGATGCCCGTAACAAATCGTACCCCCTGTGATGTGTGATCTCCCAACATACACACGCCCATGCCCGTTACAAATCGTACCCCCTGTGATGTGTGATCTCACAACATACACACGCCGATGCGCGTAACAAATCGTACCCCCTGTGATGTGTGATCTCTCAACATACACACGCCGATGCCCGTAACAAATCGTACCCCCTGTGATGTGTGATCTCACAACATACACACGCCGATGCCCGTAACAAANACAAATCGTACCCCCTGTGATGTGTGATCTCTCAACATACACACGCCGATGCCCGTAACAAATCGTACCCCCTGTGATGTGTGATCTCACAACATACACACGCCGATGCCCGTAACAAACCGTACTCCCTGTGATGTTTGATCTCACAACATACACACGCCGATGCCCGTAACAAATCGTACCCCCTGTGATGTGTGATCTCACAACATGCACACGCCGATACCCGTAACAAATCGTAACCCCCGTGATGTGTGATCTCACAACATACACACGCCGATGCCGTAACAAACCGTACCCCCTGTGACGCGTGATCTCACAACATACACACGCCGATGCCTGTAACAAATCGTTACCCCTGTGATGTGTGATCTGACAACATACACACGCCGATGCCCGTAGCAAATCGTACCCCCTGTGATGTGTGATCTCACAACATATACACGCCGATGCCCGTAACAAATCGTACCCCCTGCATGTGATGTGTGATGTCACACAATACACACGCCGATGCCCGTAACAAATTTTACCCCCTGTGATGTGTGATCTCACAATATACACACGCCGATGCCTGGATCAAATCGTACCCCCTGTGATGTGTGATCTCACAACATACACACGCCGATGCCCGTAACAAATCGTACCCCCCTGTGATGTGTGATCTCACAACATACACACGCCGATGCCCGTAACAAATCGTACCCTGTTCTGCCCTGCCCTCTGCCCTCTGCCCTCTGCCCTCTGCCCTCTGCCCTCTCCCTCTGCCCTCTGCCCTGCCCTCTGCCCTCTGCTCTGCCCTGCCCTGCCCTCTGCCCTGCCCTCTGCCCTGCCCTGCCCTGCTCTGCCCTGCTCCTCCCCCCTTGACCGGCGACAATAAATCAGCTACTTTTTCTTGCAAGTACCCACAACACAACACGCAACGTCGAATTCGGATGGGCATTCACCGGCTAAAAGCAATCAGCTATTTCTTGCAAATACACACAACACAACATGCAACATCGAGTTCGGAGGGGTTTTGACCGGCTACAGACTATCAGCTGTTTCTTTGCAAATACCTNCAACATGCAACATCGAGTTCGGAGGGGTTTTGACCGGCTACAGACTATCAGCTGTTTCTTTGCAAATACCTGCAACACAACAGGCAACATAGAAATCGAATGGGTGTTGACCGGCTACAATGCTACAAACAAGCAGCTATTTCTTGCAAATGCCCACAACACAACAGGCAACATAGATTTCGGATGGGTGTTGACCGGCTCCAAGCAACCAGCTATTTATATTTCTTGCAGACACCCGCAACACAAGACGCAACATAGAGTTCAGATGGGTGCTATATGTTGTGTGCACAATGGGCAGACAATTGGGTAACCGGCGGAAGTTCTGCGCAAGATAAGTTGTGCACACCATGGGCAGACAATTGCGTAACCCGCGCAAGTTCTGTTCAAGACAAATGGTGCACACAANGGCGGAAGTTCTGCGCAAGATAAGTTGTGCACACCATGGGCAGACAATTGCGTAACCCGCGCAAGTTCTGTTCAAGACAAATGGTGCACACAATGGGCAGACATGGCGCAACCCGCTCAGCGATCTGGGAGCGAGCAGAAGAGTGATCTGGCTACGACTCGATGCGGAAGTAATGGTCGTTCCCAGATCACTGGCGCTCACTCTTCCCAATCACTGAAACCTCGCTCCCACTCTCCGNTACAAAATCACTCTTTGCACTTTTGCAGATCGCTCTGATCCGCAAACACGTCCCTGATCCGGCACCGCAATTCACAACAAAATCGCTTTTTGCGCTTTACAAAATCACTCTTTGCACTTCTGCAGATCGCTCTGATCCGCAAACACGTCCCTGATCCGGCACCGCAATTCACTACAAAATCGCTTTTTGCGCTTTACAAAATCACTCTTTGCACTTTTGGCAATAGTGATCTGGGAGTGATCGGAGCCCGAAAGGGAGTGATCGCAGCCCGAAATAGCGATCTGGGGAGTGATCGGGGCCGGCAAGAGTGATCTGGGAGTGATCGGAGCTGGCAAGAGTGATCTGGGAGTGATCGGAGCCCGAAATAGTGAT
>BGNK01007657.1:850-16244 GCA_003297005.1 Symbiodinium sp. clade A Y106
CTCTTGCCTTTCATACTTCCGAAAAAGTTCCAGTGAGGGCCTTTCTTTCCTTTTCCTTTGGGACCAAAGTCCTTGCCCTTTCCTTTCTTTCCTTTTCCTTTTCCCTTTCCTTTTCCTTTCTTTCCTTTGCCCAAGTATCCAATGCCCATCGGGGCCTGACCGCCGCCTTGGAAAGTGGCCGAGGCTGAGGTTTGCGCAAGCGGGTTCACCAAAAGTTTAGAACGATAGTACTCCAAGATGACTGCTCGAATTTGGTCGTAAGTTNTTCAGCCGAAGGTGCTGTTGCAAAGCTCCTGTTGTCTTGTTCAGCAAAGTAGCTACCAAAACACCATCAGGTAAAGCTTGGCCCGTTTGATTCTCGTACTTCACCTTTATGGTTTCCCATACATTAAAGTCTTGCTCGAAGGTTGACGGATTGAACTTGAAGTCCAAAAGTTGGGTCAGCAAAGCTGTCGACCTCGTGGCATCAGGCAGGGCAAACTTATGGTAAAGTCTCCTCCATGTNGAACTTGAAGTCCAAAAGTTGGGTCAGCAAAGCTGTCGACCTCGTGGCATCAGGCAGGGCAAACTTATGGTAAAGTCTCCTCCATGTCTCGAAACCGTTCGAGTCGACGTTCTGTCGAAAGACAAGTCGCGCCGAATCCTTAACCAACCGCGAAAGTAGATAGTGAAGTTTTCGACTGAAAAGTACGCGTGCTGCGGTGGCCTCGGGATCTATGTCGCCTGTGTCGAGCACGACTGCCAAAGTGTCATCTGTATACTCATCCGCGCTCNTTTTCGACTGAAAAGTACGCGTGCTGCGGTGGCCTCGGGATCTATGTCGCCTGTGTCGAGCACGACTGCCAAAGTGTCATCTGTATACTCATCCGCGCTCAGCTCTGCACGCTCTAGCATTCTTACCGCGCTGGGCTCGAACATCGAAATCTACGCTTTAAAGTTCCACGACCATTCTTCCCAGTCCGAAGGCTGGCCAGAAAAGTGGTCGGGCAGGGGAAGCCTGATCTTCCCTGCAAAGTCGCTTTCTCCTCCTAGGGCCATTCTACCAAAGTCTACTGGAGCTCAGCTCCGCTACCATGCGAAATTACAGCTAGCTAAAAGTCACAACAAACACTCTAAAGTGAAGTGTAACTCCAGCCAGANACTCTGACACAAAGTCTCAACTTATCCCCAAAGTGCCTCGGCCTTTTTGTCTGCAAAGTCTTTGGCTTGAGCCAACAAAGTGGCAGAGGTTAAGCTCCCAGGAGGAAAAGTGCTCATATTCACAAAGACCCAACAACAAACAAACAGTGTGGAGTGTGAACGTAGCAGCACGGATTTAGGTTCTTTCTCTAGCACGCTTGATCGCGACAGGGTGTTTCCGCTGAACTCAAACAGGTCTTCTTCCAGAGATACTTGCACTGAGCAGGCAAATCAATTGCAGGACCGTTACGATGCGAAATGCACTTTTGGGAAAATGTATGAGCGCGAGAGAAAGCAGCTGCCCACCTTCTGCATCCTTCTACCCCGTGTCGTCATAGGATAGCTCTCACGCTGGAGAACCCCGAATCCCCACAAGCTGTCCAGATGGTCCTACCGGCAACCATTCACTGAACCAGCCAACCAACCTAAACGCTTGAAGCCCTACATCCCTTCGAGCCACGAAGCATTCAAGCCCCACTAGACGCAGGTCGATGGCTCAACCCTGGTTAGGGTTTAGGGCTTCTCTGCGCTTTAGGATTATTACAGCACAGCAACTTTGTGATTGGGTCGAGGTGGGCACTGCCATCTGTCGATGGACTTTTGCCAAGCACAGATCTACGGGGCTGCTTTGACAAGATAAACCGACATCAGAACCGCCTCAGAAACGAGAGTTTAGGATGTTTTTCGGACTCGCATTTGCCGGGGTCACCAGGCGGCTTTAGTTCTGCTTTCGCAATGACCTACAACCGAATAGGTTTTTGGCTCAGGTACGTCTGCCAAACCACATCTATCGATGATCAGTCTTGGCTGGACAAGTTCACATACTGCCGTACTAGCAAAGATCACACATATCGGCCTCCTTGTTTTCAATCAGAGAGCAGAAACCTCGCATGAAGAGTTTTCAAGCTAACCATATTTTCCATTAAAGGTCATCTTGTAAGAGTCCGATCGTCAAAAACCTTATAGCCCCGTATGGCTTCCTTTCCCTCAACGGCCTACCCAGCTCAGCTTCGTCAAAGCAACATCACTCGCAAGAGGCTTAGTCGAACGGTGGGGAAGATCTCAGCCTTGCCTTTGCAGGTTCATCCAGAGCGTAGGTTTCGGATTTATAGGGCTTATAGGGTTTCGGGTTTGGGTTTTAAAGGGTTTAAGCTAGACTCCCAACCCCTAACCGTTTGGTTTGGGTTTTTTTAGTTTGGGGTGTCGGGCTGTTGGCTTAGGGGCTCGCGGGTTTGGGGTTCGGTTGTTACAACCTGGAACCCCGCCAGTCCCGGCCCGGCCCGTTACTTAAAGGGTTATCTCTTTTTTTAGTTGCTGAGTTCATAAGCCCCAAAAAGTTCACACTTTCAGTTTTATAGTGGGTATTATTATGGGGTGTCCAAAAAGTGTAATGTAAAGTGTATCCACTCAGCTACTAAGTATCGTGGGCGTATCTGTAGAACCAAGGGCTGCGTTGAAGGTCATTGAAGGTTACCACGTTTACACTAAGTAGCTAACTTGTACAGCCTAACCAGTAGATGATATTTGATCAATGGAAATGAGCTTTGGTGGAGGGGGGGAGGGGGTTGCAACATCCGAGGTTTCTCCACTTTGGGCTGGGGTTACCGCATTAGGGTTTGGGGTTTAGGCTTCAGGGACTCGGGTCAAGGGCTAGCAACACGAACGCAGTCTTGCGCTGCGGGTGTATAATGCAAGCGCCGAGAAACAAGGACGCTTGTATGCAACATGACCACCATACACTTCACCTTCAACCGCCATCTACCGTCCAAAGTACTCTAAAACGCAGCCAACGATCATAAGGCATCTATTTAAGTTCTTGTTGGGGAGGTCCCGGAACTGCATGAGGCTAAATGTCAACGCCAAGGGCGCGAAGCCATGATATCGAAAGCGGTTTACGGTTCAGAGATTAGAGGTTTTGGGTTTAGGGCCTTTATAAACCCTAAACCCTAAAAGCCCTAAACCCTCTATCAGGTTAAACGTTCTGGATTTTTTCCGGAATGGTTGCACGAGCCTCATCGGGCAATGCATCCTTTTCAACCCGATACCATACCGTGCTTGCAGGCCGTCATCCCTTGTTGGTGACGCTACATACATTACATTACATCTTATTACATTACGTTACATTACATACATACTTACTTAAAGTTACACGCAGCATACATTTCATAACTATGCACGTACACACATGCATACATACATAAACAAACACAAACAAACACAAACCCTAAGGGCCCAAGTTCTTGGACAATCATTTACGGGCAGTCAGCTTGTTGATTGCAGCTCGAGCGCCATTCCTGCAGCATGTCGCAGATCACGCTGGTCCTGCGTCAGGATGAAATATCTTGCTATAAGATGCGTTGTTATCGTATGCTGTATATAGGGTTGAGTAGCTCAGGATGGCTCCAAATTTAAAGTTTCCAGGGACTGGCGCAGGCTCCTGGCAGAAGTCTGTGTTCCAGGGTGCGGGGTGTGAGGTGGCGACGGGCTGCGTGCGATCCTGATGGCTACGGCGACGCCCAGGGTTAGAAAATCGCTTCGATGAGAAACCAGATGGGAGTTTCCGAAAATAGGGGACCCTAATAAAGTACCCTAAATAGTAGGATCCTTATTATAGGGACCCCCAAATAAGGTACCCCTAATTTTCGGAAACTCCCAGATAGTTCTGATGTAATTACACATCATACTCCAAGCAGAGTCCTACCATCCAGAGCTGACGCTCAGTGTCTGCCATAAACGGCCTTCAGACTATAGAATAGGGTTGTGGGGTATGTTACAGTCTTATATATTTGTACACACACATACATGTACGTTCAAGTTTTTAATCGTAATCTCGGGACTCTGAGGGTATAGTGAAAATCTGTTCAAACCTCTCTTTTGGGTCCAAATACCTTCATACTCATGTACTCCCAAGAATTCTAACCTACGGACCTGCTATGCTAAATCGAAGTACTTTGTTGTTGGGTTCATCGAACCAATACGGTCTACTTCCAAAAACATTGAGGCATTAATTTCAGGCATGGGCTCAAGCTTCGCAGTTTGAATGAAAGCTTTCAACACCAAATCCTTGCAGAATCTCTAGAAAGCCACAATCCAACTCTGTAGAAGCTATAAAAAACCTTCACACACACCTGTAGAAGCCTTCTTGAACCCGGAACAAAGCTTCTGAACCCTAAAATACTAAACCCTAAACTCTAAATGCGAAACCCTAAACCCGAAACCCGCTGGACGGTGGGGCCTTTGCTTGGCCTGCGCATACTCCAGGGGTGTCTGCCCTCCCGAGTTTTTCCGTGCAGGATCCTGGGCTATGAATCATTTCTGGGGTTCGTGGTTTAGAGTTTAGGGTTTAGTTTGGGACGCAGGGTTCAGAGGATGTAGGGTTTGGGGTTCAGGGTTTAGGGTGTAGTTTAGGACTCATGGTTCAGAGGATGTAGGGTTTGGGGTTCAGGGTTTAGTTTAGTTTGGGACGCAGGGTTCAGAGGATGTAGGGTTTGGGGTTCAGGGTTTAGGGTGTAGTTTAGGACTCATGGTTCAGAGGATGTAGGGTTTGGGGTTCAGGGTTTAGGGTTTAGTTTGGGACGCAGGGTTCAGAGGATGTAGGGTTTGGGGTTCAGGGTTTAGGGTTTAGTTTGGACCGCAGGGTTCAGAGGATGTAGGGTTGGGGGTTCAGGGTTTAGGAGGGCTCAGAGGGATTGGGGTTTAGGGTTCAGGATTTAGGGTTTGCCGTGAGGGCGCAGATTGTCTAGTATCATAGGGGAGCCGTAAGTCTCCAAAGGCACGAATTCAACGTGTTTGGGGCTTCGGGTTTCGGCTTGAGGTTTGGGTGAAAAGAGCATATTAGATAAGGGTTTCCGACCCTCCAGATGCCGTAAGCTACTGTTAGCAGCATCGGAACAAGAGCTGACGGCAGCTGCCCGCAAACCCCAAAACTCTCGACCGACTTCCACAAACCTGATGATTGGGGTCTAGGGTTTAGGGTTAACTACCCGTGCTAAGAAGGGAGCAACACTCCGAAATTTGTATATAGTTTCTGCTCGGGATCCCTAAACTCAAAATGCCGACAGCCCTGGACGGTTCACTCCACAGCCCAAGGCCTAAACCCTAAACGCCGAACCCACAAACCCCGAAGTAGCCAAAATAATGTAGGAACCTGATTAAGAAAACTTGGGCCTTTATTAGGGTTCCTTATATGAATCCTACTATTTTGGGGTTATAGGCCCAGGGTTTCTTAATCAGGTTCCTACATTATCCGAGTCCATGAACGAATCATCTCATGTTCCCGTTTGACCGGTTCCGGACCAAACCACTTTGGAGTTAACTTATTTACAGTCTTGGGGTGCGTCCCGACCTCAGAGGCGCACCTACAAACCCCATGACCCCTATAAAAGCCCTCAAGCTCAATGCCGAAACCCTGATGCGCCATGCCCTTAAACCCTATACCTGCGAAAGTCTCACGGCTCATCGCCCTAGGCTATACTGTGCTCTCAGGATACAGGGCGGTGGTCTGGGGCTTCTAAGAACCCGAAGCACGAAAGCCTAGTTGCGAAGCCAAAACTGTAGACGCAAATCAACGGCACAAGCCCCTAAACCCTAAGCCCTAAATGCTAAACCCTAGACCCCAAGCCCGAAGCCCTAAAGACCAACGGCGTGAGCCAAGAGGCTGCTTTGAGGGAAAGGAGTAGCTTGATCATTTCGACATTGTTCCTCAGGCGACAGATCCTAGCCCGCCTCTGGGTTTGTGGGTAAGCAACGCGGGCCACAACAGAGTGGACCTGTTTGATAAGAAGAGTTTCTGTGTCCAGCGTATCGTGCCCTCGTTCACCTAGGCCGTAACGGAGCTCACGAACAAAACGGAAGGCTCTATGTAATAATCCGGCAGGAAGCTACCACAATGTCCCTTAAACCGAAAAGTTGAATCCTCAATTCGGGCCTCAATCCCCGAAGCCTGCACCATTTAGCCAACATGGCAGGCACATCCTAGAGCTTGTTGGTACCAGCAAAGCAAACCAAATCCAAAGGGTATGATCCCAACATCCCTCGACTAACAAACCTGACTGGCAACTGAATGATGCATTCTGTTTTCAATACTCCAATCCTTTTGATGGTTTTCACCTATGCGTCTTTGACTTGAACATATCGGGAGTTGGTGGGTCGGGTTTTAATCTCCCCAAGACGCTCTAAAACCCTAGACCCTAAACCCGAAATCCTAAACCCTACTCATACAGCCTACACGCTATGCCCATAAACCTCAGTCTCTCCCAAGCCCTAAATCCCTCCTTCTAGACCGAGGCACTCCCGGACGGCTGCGTGGAGTGGGTAGTAGCCCCTGAAGGGGTAATTATTTAGTGGACAAAGGAAACAAAGGACTGGGGCCTGCAGTTTAGGATTAGGGTTGCGGGGTTGACGTGACCGCGTTATTGCATACTTCCGTGACCGAATGCAAAAAGCAAGACAGCTTCCGAAGCCTCGTGTCCTAAACCGGGCGCTAAAACTTAAACTCTAAACGCTCGAAGTATGACAAGATTCCCCGATAACACCGTAAACACAAAAAAGCATGGGCCGTTCCCGCTCCTACTATTGATTAATGAGACTTAATCGAGAGACCCCAACATAAAGAGGGTATGAGGGTATTGCTGGGCGATCTAGATGAGAGAGTAAAACTGGATTTAAGGCTCAAGCTCTTCTATGTTGGGGCGCAAAGAACCTCGTAGAATCATGATTGTCACTACAATCTACTGCTTTTGCGATTTAGGGTTGGAGGGATCAGGGTTAGGGGCCTCATGCAGCTTTGTTGGTAAGTGCTTGGGGTTCCATTTTTAGGGCTGCGATTTGAGGATGCATGGACGTCGGTGGAAGTCGGAGCTAATCATTTGCATCCAGGTTTTCCGGCGCTGGAAGTGTTGGGCTTACCACACAGTTTTCATAGTGCAAGACTAGAGGTCGTGAGTCTGGTGTGGGGAGGCCTGAACAAATTAGAAGAAGGTTCTGGGGTCTAGTAAAGTACAGTTATCCTATGGAACCTGAAGGACTGGGATTACCCGCTGTTCAGGCCACAAGTTTATCCCTCCTAAAGCATGTACCAAACAGCTGAAGAGCCTACTGATATAGTGCTCTCCCTTTTAAGCTCCCCTTCCTAAGACCCCCGTTAAGTCCCCCTTTAAGCCGAAGGGTCACAGCGATTCATCGTCTAGTTTTGGCAATGGCTGCGTGTACCTGTATAGTATATAGGTAGGCCTTAAAGGGGTTCCTACATAGGTACTTTGAAACCTGAGTATAGACTAACATGGTTACAAACCCTAAACCCTACAGCCTTAAAACCTAACCCCCTAAGCCCTAAACCCTTAAGCGGGCTAACATAGAGTGGTTGTCAAAATTTATGGTCCCTTTTGGGGTCCCTAATATAATACGGCACCTATTATTTAGGGTACCCAAAAAGGGACCCCTACTTTTGACAACTACCCATAGCTACACGGGCCTTTTAAGTGGGCAAAAAACACTGCAGAGGCGGCCTGCCGAGGAACCATCGCTCGTGGTTGACGTTGGAAAATCCTGAGACTTTAGGGGCATTTATAGGGCCCCAAAAAAGCACATAAGCAAAACTTAGGATAGGGATATCCCATATAAACCCCCTTATAATGGGTCCAAGTAATGGTATAGTATATACTTTGGGGGCCAAAATACCTACTATAATGGTACTTGGACCCTTTGGGTACGGGCATTTAGGGTTTCGGGTCCGATCGTGATAAATATAAAACCGGGGCGGGCACTTGCGATTTTGTTCGTGGTTTTCGAACTCGAAACGATGGCTCTCAAACCATGAGGGCTCGGACTCCAAAACCCAGACCTATACCACACAATAAATAACAACCGCCAATCAAATGCTCCAAATACTGACATGTGGAAGGCTGAAACACTGGACACGATTGCCATCCGCGACGAGGAGGACGACACTTCAAATCATGCTCGTCTAATGCATTGGCGATAAAGTATGCAACACAGATGCAGGGAAAACATTAACATTCGTATATTAGTATTGCTGCTGCTACAGCAGTTACCTACTGCTACTACGACTACAACTACCACTACTGCTACTACAGCCACTACCGCTACCGCTGCCACTAACACAGTACCACCACTCCCACCACCACTACGACGACGACTACTTCTGCTACTACTACTGCTATGACCGCGGCCGTGACAAAGACGACAGCGACGGCTACGGCAACAACGACGGCGGCAGGGCAATGGCGACGGTGCCGACTGCGACTACGACGATGACCTCGACAACGAAAGCGACCGGCAGCGTCTACGACTACAACGACTTCGTGACGACGGTGACGACTACGAACACGAGTCCGACCACCACTTCGACGACAATGATGACGACAACGTCTACGATGACAACTGCCGGTGCTAGTGACGAGAACACTCGGCAAGCGCAAACCTATAATCAACAAGGGTGAATCCTCCCCAAGACGTTGAGGCCAAGTAGCGATTTTGATTAAGCCAGGCGAAAACCTTCTTGTTCGCCTGGTCTCGGCTTAGACAGTCAAACTGACAAATGCAGGTTTCTTTACAATTCGGCGTTTACAGCTCCAGTGCTGGATGCCAACGCCCAATAAAGAATAACATTGACCCTACACCCGAAAAATAGCAATCCTATGTAGAGTATGTCAGATTTTGGGTCGACTGTCGGATGAGGGAATTTCCAGCTTCCTTTCAGAGGCTTTCTGGCGTAGGGGTTCAAGACATTAGGGGTTACAAAAAGGATTCCATAAGTGTTACCAAAAGTCTCCATGGTAGTGATTTTTTGGTGCAGACTTACCCCAAACCCTAAACCCTAAACCTAAGCATACGATGTTTGTTTCCAGATTTGTTTCCTCTACACCGTTGGGGCCCCAGGGACTACTTTAGCCGGCTAAGCTGTACCTACTTGTCGGGTATCATGGGGAACCAAAGCTTAACCTTTTTCATAATATAAGGATTATATAGGGATTATACTACCCAAAAAGGTTGAAGGTTACCTACTCTACTACTAGGATTACCGCTAGGCTAAATCCAAGGCCGGTTTCTGTGGATCTTAGGAGTCGTCTTTTTTTGGGGGGTGGTCTCTGAACCGTCAGACTGGTTCCAGCTATTTTCGGGCTTGATGCGCAGTTTTAACCGGGTTTATAATCAGAAGTTGTGTGGCTTCGACCCTAAACCACCTAAACCCTCTAAACCACCTAAACCCTAAACCCTAAACCCTCTAAACCCTCTAAACCCTAAACCCTCTAAACCACCTAAACCCTAAACCCTCTAAACCACCTAAACCCTAAACTCCTTAAGCCCTAACCCCCAGGCTCCGGCTCGATTCTGCCGCTCTCTGAGCAGATCCACAGCTCGGCCTTAAAAGAGCTCACCGTATCTCCAAGCCAGACCTTCCAAAATCCCTGAGTTAAGGGGTTTAGGGTTTAGGGTCTAGGAATATACCTTAAGTTATAGTAGGACCCTAAATATGATTTAAAGTACATGTCTTGATTAAGGGATTTGGAAGGTCTGGGTGCATGCACCTAGCCTATGTAGATACCTTTTCAGGGTTTAGGGTTTCTACTATAGGGTGTCTGTCCTTATAGTATATGCTTCGGCTTCGACCTTAAATACCTTTCATTTAGGAAGCCGTTAGTAGGCCAAAGTAAACTCCATATGGGTATGTGGACCGCATACAACCCTACATCAAACCCTACATTAAACACCATCATTGAACAACTTCGGGGAAGCCTGTTGAACAGTACATGGAGTAGTGGCGTATGAAGCTCGGCAAACCTCCAACAGCAAGTTGACGTCTAGCCGAGGTGCTCGAACCGAAACACTACAAATAAATCTATGCTAAATAAAGCCCAGAACCGTCAAATCACACGCTTATAAAGTCCCCCAGCACCAAAAGCCCTCAACCGCTAAACCCCCGAACCCCAAACTGCCGCAAACAACCCCAACAACTCCTGACAGGCGCTACGGACCTGCTTCTTGGCGTTCAAGTCTTCAAGCTCTTCTCCTTTGATGAAGAGCTGGTCGGGTGCTTCATTTCGGTTTTGGCCGAGGCCATGCCAAACCCTAAACCCAAGGTGAAGGAATGAGGCTTGAAGAGCAGGCTGGCAGTCTCTGCGGACGGGAACGACTACTCATGCAGCAAGCTACCCTTTAGGGTTTACCTGGACCCTACAAGACCTTCCTTTTTAGGGTTCCTTATTATGATTTCCTTATATGTGTCCTTAAAAAGGTAGGTTATTCGGCCACACCCTGACCTATAGAGCCCATGCCTTCTTCGATTGGAAGACTGGCATTATTAAGTTGACTGCTTGACCGGGAACAAACAAGCTCCAGGATGTCTGGCTCTGTTCAGTATCGGCTTCGTGTATTTTCGGTTGCTGGCAGAGTATCGGCTTCGTGTATTCTCGGTTGCTGGCAGTACACAACATACCTGCAACTACAGTAAGATGGCACTGTTTGAGGGTGGTCACTTTGTTGGTAAATCAGGCGATCTACATAAGTGGTTCGATTACCCTACACCCTAAACCACGAATTCCGTTAGCTTGAAAAAATTGTAGGTGCCCTCGGAACGACAAAATGGAGAAAGCCAAACCTCATGTCAAGCTGAGAAACCGTCATGCATCGGGCATCCAACAACATTCCCTTGCCTCCTACAACTCAGGACCCTAAACCCTAAACCCTCCCGAAGGCTTAGACAGGCAGCCT
This sequence comes from Symbiodinium sp. clade A Y106, assembly GCA_003297005.1. Lineage (NCBI taxonomy): Eukaryota > Dinophyceae > Suessiales > Symbiodiniaceae > Symbiodinium > Symbiodinium sp. clade A. The sequence continues at coordinate 11,762 of BGNK01007657.1, forward strand.
CGTTCCCAGCAAAGACTTAAGTACCCATCAAAACTTTAGACTAGTGACTACATAGTGAAGAATGACACGACAACATCAACCCGAAAACCAATAAACCTACACTACAAAACAAATAACCCAAATAAATGGGGCCTTAATTAACGGGGTTCCTTATTCTAATTCTAGTATAATGGCCCCAAAACCCTGTTCAAATTATTAAGGCCCCCTATATTAGAAGCACCAACCCGAAGGCTTCGAGGACTTACACTGCAATGCATGGATGCTTCGGGGCCGAAAACCATACCATAAAGGCGTTTTGGGGGGTAGTTGAGCCCTACTGTAGACTCCTAAACCCCAAGAAACCGTAACCCCTAACGAACCCATAGCCGCTCCCTAAACCCTAAACCTCAATAAACCCTCATAAGCCCAACAAGCCCTGAAAGCCCTCATGAACTCTAACACCCATAGCCGCCCAAGAGGCGCTTCATCTTGCGTTGTCCGGCACCGAAGCGGCCACTCGGGGTGCCAACCGGGCAGGTGCGCACCTCGGTCTGAATTGTCTCGGGGTTCAGGTTTGGGGTTTAGGGGCTCATAAGCTCAGTGCCTCCGAAAAGCCTGCAAACAAAACCGCTCCGCAGCAAAGGCTGGCATTCTTACCACCACCAGCACCACCAACACCACCACAACCCCCGAAAGCAAGAGCTACAGCTGTCAAACTCCCTTCAAAGCACAACAGCGATTAAGCCAGATATCATCCAGTGGTTTTGGGCAAGTTTGGGCAGGAAACGTGTAATGACCCGTTCCAGTACGCATATACATATATATATATACTTATTCTATTATATTATACTATATTATAATTATATTATATTATATTATATTTTATATTATATTATATATATATATTATATTATATTATATTATATTATATTATATTATATTATATTATATTATATTATATTATATTATATTATATTATATATATATATATTGTATATTATATGTTATATGCTATGTATGCATATACATATGTGTGGTCCATTTTGTTTATTGCTTTACTTGACTATGTATCTACCTACTTACTTAGTTGCTTACTTGTACACCTGATTAACTGTGTTCTTGTTTATGCAACGATACACGCATCAGATACAGATACAGATACTACAAGTAGGTAGAGATATAGAAAAGTCAAAGATATAGATATTGCTTTGGATGCAGCTATAGATGTACAGATCTGGTGAGGACTCTAAACTAAGAGACTCGCGACCTGCATATCTATGCATGTCTCTCGCTCTCCATGAATGTTTATCACGCGTAGGTCTATGAGTGAGTGGGGNACTAACGCCCCATTGTTAATGCAATGGAACAAAGGAATGACACTAAGTGATGCGTATGCATCCATTTATAGCCACGAAAAATGAGGGGCGAGAGTTGTGCGGCGACTCCAGCCAATCAAACCAGGTCGCCGAGAGCCCAGTGCAGGTACTGCCGAAGGTGTGCTGATCCCGCGGTGGCAAAGCCTTTGTTTGCTGTCAATGAATCTGCTTGGAATGCCCTATCATCCTCTCTAAGTGGAAGACACACACAGAGATACAGAGAAAGATCGAGACAGAGAGAGAGAGAGAGACAGAGAGAGAGCGAGAGAGAGCGAGAGAATGAGAGAATGAGAGCATGAGTGTGAGAGAGAGAGAGAACCAGACAGAGAGTGAGAGAGGGACATAGAGGGAGAGGGAGAGCGAGAGAGGGAGAGAGAGAGAGAGAGAGAAACAAAATGAAAGGGTGAAATCGAACCAGTCAAGAGCACTGAGTCCACTCCGCGTGCCACGTGCATGTCGACTTAGGGTGCAGAGCCTTTGTCTTAGTGTTTCGGCATCGTTGCCCCGGACCCAGCCATCCAACCAACATGATTGTTTGAAGTTCCGATGCAGCCTCGACAAAACAAGGAAACCGCTGGACTCTTCTTCAGGTCCAACGAAACAACATGCCAGAACTACTCCGAAGTGTTGGAATTGCCAAAATGCAGTTACACAGAATACCCACAACAACATGTAGCCTACTGAGCGAGAAAATTGGAACGTCACTGTCGCAATACCCTGAAGCCACAAGTCATCCTTTACCCTTAAGCCATCTGGCCACTTCCGAAGCTTGCTGCGGACCCCAAGGTCCACATACTATAGGGGCCTTCATAATTAGAATAGGGTTTTGGGGTATTTTAAACTATAATTATAAGGAGCCCCAAAATAGTATAGGTAATCTTGCGGCCCCTGTATTACTCAGCAGATCAAGAGCTAAACCCGGTCTCCGACTGCTGCAAGTGACGACCACACCACTGGGCAGCGTGTTGATAGTGTTGAAGGAGCCCAGAGCCCTCATCGGACTCAGATATCCAAGAGCTGGAAGGCATGCAATGCAATCCGTGCTGATGGCTAGGGACTTACCCTAAGGGTCTAAGTACCTAATTATCATATATTCTCCAAAACCGTAACCTACATAACTACTATCCTAAACCCAAGTACCCGATTACTGGGTCCTTTGGACCCTTGGGGTTATGTGGATTAAACTAGCCCGAAAGGGACTTCTGTGGATGATCCCTAAACCGAAACCCTCATCCCGCTGTCGATTGATACTCTGCCCTTCGAGCTAGGGTTGAGCTTCCGGCTTCACGACTTGATGATTTCGGGGGCATGGCAGCTTTTCAATGACTTCACCCTGATCGATTCCCAGAACGACACATTCCCAAATTCTACGACCCTAGCTAAAGCTCTGAACCTTAAAACCTGAAGCAGAATCCGAAGCTCAGTGCCTTTAGGGGGGGTCCAGGGGCTCACGTTCTTTGCCTCGATTCCGCAAAAAGCAATGCTGAGGGCTTCGGGGACTCGAAACCCTCTGCCCGCTCCTCGACCATCCAACATCCAATGCTTCATCACGAAACCCAACTAATAGGTTTAGGGTTTAGGGGTTTAGGGTTTTGGGGACTAAATTCTTGCCACACTTCCCACATGCCCAACACACCACAAGCCCTAAGAATACAAAAATAACTATCAGCCCAACAGAACCCTTACTTACAATTCCCAAGCTCCCAGTTTTAAGCTCATTTGCTTTCAGAGGGCCTAAACCCAAAACCCTCAACCCTAACCCGTATAAACCCCAAACCCGAAACCCCAAACCCCTGAACGCCTTTATAAAAACCCTTATAGATCCCTTTAAAGGAACCTGTATGGATCTAAACCCTACCATAAACCCTCTTTGGTCGAAGGGGCTGCGGCGTAAACGTGGCCGACGACGTGGGGCTTCCGCTGCTCGGATTTCTCTCTGAAGAGCCTTCGGCACCCTCCAGAGGCCTTGGTTTAGGGTTCCTTCAAAGGTGAAGGGTTCCTTAAAGGGATCTATAAGCCTACTTGTCGGGTATCATGGGGAACCAAAGGTTAACCTTTTTCATAATATAAGGATTATATAGGGATTATACTACCCAAAAAGGTTAAAGGTTACCTACTCTACTACTAGGTAAGGGCTCTATAGCGGAGTTTAGGGCTTTAGGGCTTAGGGGTTTAGGGGTTTAGGGTTTAGGGGTTTAGGGTTTAGGGGTTTAGGGGTTTAGGGTTCAGGTCTTTAGGGTTTAGGGTTTGAGGCCTTGGTTTAGGGCTCCTTTATAGGGATCTAGAAGGGTTCCTGTACAGGGATCTATAAGGGTTCCATAAAGGGTTTTAGGGTTTAGGGGTGTAGGGTTTAGGGCCTTACTTCTGTCGGGTTTAGGCCTTTAGGGTTCAGAAGTTTAAGGTCTAAAGCTTGAGGCTGTAAGAAGGGGCATAGACCAATCAACAAAAAGAGATGAAACAGTACTAGTTGCACAGCTAATATGGCTTCGGGGTACAAAATATACACATGAATTGAAGAATCCTAAAGACTCTTGCTACTTCTTCCGAGCGTTATAATTATATTAGCATTTTGTTTGTAGTACCTCGAGGTTTGGAGGGTTTAGGACTTAGGGTTTCAGGTTTAGCTTGCATGATTTGTTCTTTGTCTATGTATATGTTTGCATTATGTGCATGTTTGGGGTTGGGGTTCGAGAGTTTAAACCTTTCGGTTTAGGGTTCAGGGCTCGTGGTTTTCGGCTTTAGGGTTTAGGGTTTTATGTCCATTGCAGATACTGACCGATTTCTATCTTTATCTATGTATTTATGTGAGTATGTCGATGATATCGTATGAACGTACTTAGTGACGGTCACGTCGTGGCCATGGTATTATATGGCTGTGATAGCCGCTGATAGTCATACCCCCTGGGCGAAGACTTCGACAGTTGGCCGAGCGAATCCGAGCGAGATCAGACCAGTGGCATTAAACTGACCTAGTTGTCTATGTTGCTCTGTGTTTGCCGATCTTTGTTCATTCAAGGCTTTCCCTTACCATGCTCCCTCCAGGTGCGTGCTGCAAGGATTTCTGAGTGCCGCCTCGATGGTTCCGATTCTGCAGCTTGCATCATGAAAGAGTCGCAGAAATATAAGTG
>BGNK01007658.1:0-16243 GCA_003297005.1 Symbiodinium sp. clade A Y106
TCGCAGGTTTGCCAAGACGACGGTTCGAGATGAACCTTGTGCCTGTCTGACTTTGTCCGCCACATACGAGACAACCAACGACTTGCCTACACTCTTGCCACCCAAGACCAAGGTGAGCATGCCGTCTTCGAAGATCGCATCAGTGAGGCTCTGAATGAAAGCCTTGCGGTCGACTATCGTGTTTCCCTGCATGAACTTCTTGGCATTAAGTCGGACAGTTTTTAGGTGCGCATCTGCATNTTCTCCCGGGCATCTTCCTCCAAAGCTTGAAGGAAGAAGCTACTGTTCTTGACATCGGCGAAGAAGTTGCCATCCAACTGACGGGCATAGAACTCAGAGCCCTCAGCATCCACCAGTCCGTACGGCCAATGCTGATTTGCGCCCACCTCAGGGAGCACAATTTCACTCCAATGCCCTAACCCTTTGAGTTTGACCCTCCGTTGCCTTGCGCAACACGTACGTCTTGACAATGCCAGAAGNGGAGCTCTGAACCCGAAGTGCCGAAAAGGGAGCAACCACGAAGCTATGGTGTGCCACATGTGCCAGCGCAACCAGCACCAGCAGCGCTGTTGAGCGACGTGTATTTGGGTGCACCATGGTGCAGGTGCTTAGGGTTTAGGGTCTAGGGTTTGGGTTCTGTTTCAGCTTCTGCCTTAACATGAATGAGAGCAACCACTGCGTCTGTCAATGGGCCAATACAACGCTTGAAAGCCTGCAGCCGGAACTGCACGGTGTGAGCAGTGGTGTCGCCTTCAAATCACAGGAATTGCCAAAGCTTCACAAACATGGCAGGCGCACCGTCTCATGGACGAACTCGCCGTTGTCGTCGTTNTCAAATCACAGGAATTGCCAAAGCTTCACAAACATGGCAGGCGCACCGTCTCATGGACGAACTCGCCGTTGTCGTCGTTTCCGAGTTCAGGGTTATAGACTTTAGGGAGGTTTTTGGATAAGGTGGGATGTTAGGCTTTGGGAGTTTGTAGGCTTGTTCATTTCCCAGTTCAGGGGTAGGATATTGGTTATATTATGGTTAAGGTAAAGTATTTGGGAGACTGTTATGATTTAGGGGTTNCATTTCCCAGTTCAGGGGTAGGATATTGGTTATATTATGGTTAAGGTAAAGTATTTGGGAGACTGTTATGATTTAGGGGTTTTGGTATAAGGTTTGGATTAGCAGGTGGCTTTTAAAATAGTGTAAAAGCGTAGGGGGGGGGGTATAGGGTAGGGGCTAAGGTTGAACTGGGAAATGACCCTCCCAGTTCAGGGCGAGGGAGATTTACATTTAAAGGGAAAGGGTCATTAGATGGTATGGAGAATTCAGAGGATGAGGGAACACGGAAATGCTGTGCTTGTTTAAAAGTAATTGTCAGAGTATCGGAATAGCAATGAGACTTGTAATAAATGTCTGAACAGGAATGCTAATTATCGGATTTTGTTGTATCTGTTCCAAAATCGTTTCTTCTTCCTTATGTCTCAAAGAAAGAAGGACGACATTATGGAATACAACAAGGCGACTGTGCGTTGTGATGTGTGCGACTGTGATGAATGTATCACGACATAACAAAACCAAGAAGCACATAGAGAATTTAGGAATGAACGAAGGGGATTAGTTAATATTATGCATAATAATATGCACTAATCGTTAGGCTTGTAGAAAAGATTGTTGTAGATTGTAGCGTGGTGCGGGGGGCAGGGCGATGGCGATACGCAAGGGCAACACGGAATTGATAGTGCCTTGCTCTAGGATCTGGAGTCTTCTTCGCCTCAGGAGACCTTCGACCGCTGCGGCATCAACTCGCTGGAGGTCCCGTCGTGTCGACTCCCAACACAAGTCCGGGAGCAGAGCCCTCGCAGGGCCAGCGGTTTATTTGGGGGTTCTTGAGCTCGGATGATAGTGTCCATGAACCTGAACAACCGTACTCATGCCACCCACATGATCGGCCGGGCGAGAGGTTAGGTTGGCAACTGGACCTGCGACAGTGTGGTACGCATTTTGGGCTCTCAGGGGTGCTTTTGAAATGGGGGCTTGGGCTGCTAGGGGCTCTTTCGCTATTTGGGGATCTGTGCTGGAATAGTGCCCTGTTGCAGAGAGCGGTGGAACAAACTGCAGCGTTTGTTAAGTTAGATCAGGTCTTCCGTCTCGTTGGCCCTCTGAGCAGCACATACATGTCGGACAGTCGAGACAACAAATGCTGTCTTCGTCAGGATGCAGCAAGGGAGCAGGAAGAGATCAACGCTCTGCGGCAACAGGAGCCTCCGCACATTGGTGTCTGCTGGGCATGCTGCACGGAACTGTGAAGGTCGCAGAGCTGAAGCGGCAGCGGGCTCAGATGAAGGTGCGCCGGTCCTGTTGCAAAACTGACAAGAAGATTTTGCAGAAAAATGCCACAATGCACCGTGCAGCAGGCTGTGCAAACATGACAAACACACTTTGCTACCGAATTCAACTTGTGATTCCAATCAGAGGCCTCCAAAATGTTGTTCTGTAGTGATCTGATCAATAACGCTACCATGATGTCTTTTTTGTCGGCTGCCAGGCACGTCTGGCCCACGTTGTCGCAGAGGACCCTGTTGTGCTCATTCAGCTCTGACTTTTTTGTTTGTGTTGCAAGCTCTAGCAGTCGCACAGACTAGAGGCTGATGTGCGCTAAATTTATGAGGAACGCAAGAAGCGTGGCTTGCCATCACCGCCAACACTGGACACCAAAGCCTGCCTTTGAGTGTGCCGTACATGTATGCTGGAGACATGCCTCCGTCGCCAGACAGTGAAGAAGATCAAAAACTGCATTCTTCGAGCTGCGCAGCTTGGGACGCATATGTCAGTCTTGCATTCAGTGTCGTGTTTCGTCTGCGGATAATCACTCGTGTCTTGGAGTCGCATGCTGCGGCCAAGCCCCATGTTTGCACGTTTCTCCTTCCTGCCATGCTTCATTCTAGGTATGCCGGATGGAGTGGTGTCGATCTCGCCCTTCTCTTCCGGCGATTAGACAAGGATGCACTAGCAGTCGTAGAGGTGCCGCCAGTGCTCCGCATGGAAGGACCGCAGCGGCGAGCTAGAGATTGATGAGGTGAAGGCTGCCCTCCGACGTGTGCTGCGGCTGCTTTGCCTACCTTAGTCGGCTTAGTCTACAGTCCGAGAGCCCGGCAGCACAGCTTTTGAATGTGATTCTCGGGAAGCTGCAAGTTAATGCAACTATCACGTGTCGAAGTTTGTGCATCTTGACTGGAGATCTCAGGATTCCGCCCAGTGTAGTCCCAGACTATCAGATCCAGTCTTTCTGTGCGATCATGGATACGGACTTCTCTGGAGCAGTGGACATCGAGGCCCGCATGGAGGGACAAGAAGGATCATTCGAGAACGAATATTCGCTCTTTGAAGGAGCAATCGTCAGTACAGTCCAGCTATAGGGTAGTAATTTCACATCAACCAGCAGGTTGCGCCTCGACGCAGTTTCGATTAGGTAATGTCTGCTCTCGCCATCAGTTCATGAATCTTGTCGCACCTGGAGGAGCTTGTGGGTTTCATTCAGGGTGAAGGCTACGACACTTAGATTCCGCGAAGGGAGCAAGGCGAATAGCCATCCCTGAATTCGAGTTGTCGTAGTACAGAGGAGGCCTCGCCACGTCCTCCGATGTTTCACGAGCAAAGCCAAGAGCGGGAGAGGGGGAGCGGGGCTGTGTGCGTGACTGCGCAATCTGCACAGCGAGTTGTCAGAAACCATGAGACGCCCATGAAAGAAAGACCTTTAGGCCCAAGACTCGAAGCATTGCTAGCACTGACAACATGACCGCTTCGGTCCATTTCTGCAATGGACTGGGAGCAGAAGCTGGCATGGGACCTCTGTGTCCGCATCTTCCTCAAACAGAAGCGGAGAGCGGGGATTGCCTGGCGGAATCATAGGGGGTGCAGGGTGCGGTAGCGATTTCTGAAGCATGCAGAAGCCGGGACACGTGCGCTGGAGCAGCTTGGGGTGGGACGGCGCAGCAGAGTTTACCACTCGAAGTGGCAGCTTGGAGCTCACCCAGGTGCTCTTCGAGCTTTGAGATCAGGCTCTGATGCTCGGATGTGCAAAGCTTCAGCAAAAACCAGCTTCGGGCAAAGTGCGCTCATTGTTGACTAGCATCGATGGCATCAGCCACGCAAAGGCGTTTGGCAGTCTCCCGGCCCCGAGTCGTCGAGTTAGCTTCGAGAGGTTCTGAGATCTGTTCGAGCCGTGGATGTGTGTCGACCACTGCCCAAGCTTGTCTTCACAACATGGATCGACATGGCATGCTTCACTGCCAAGCAATCATTAGTTTCCATGGATCTTCCAGAAACGGGGATGCTTCAGGCCAAGAGTCTGCAACCTCTGCAGCGAGACCCGAGACCAACAGGGGATCAACGAGCTAATGGCCATGGCGATTTGGGCTTTTGGAGTCGTTGGGCTCGCTGTCGCGTTGTGCATTGACTGTGCCGCACAGTTGCTTGGTAACCCATGGCTTTTATGTGCAGCAACGAGAACAAAGGGCAGCAAGCACCCGGCGTTGAGGTTTACGGCAATGCCGGTTCTCTTCTTCGGCCACATTGCGGCCATGCTCGCTTGCTGGTGCCTGATGACCAGCGGCTCGGTGCCGATCTCAGCGGAAAGGCTTTGCAGAGCCGCATCCGACAGAGACAGACAGAGGTGATCTATGCGCTGCCAGTGAGCAAGTCGGCAGCTGAACAGTGCCTAATGCTAACTTTCGTCATATCGGCGCGTAAGTCTGAGGAGCAGAGACACCGTCCGGGCGATGCATGCTGCAATCCAGACCTGTGCTGTGCTTGCCGCTGTGGTCAGCCGGTGAGAATTCAGACGTAATGCGCTTGTATTGGCTTCTCGAGCCGAGTGACGAGAAATTGAGGTTGGCTATTGCTGCATCTTCAGAAATCATCAGCTGATGGGCGGGACCTACTTTTGAAGGCCTTGGATGCCAGACTTTGCTGACCTGTTCTGGCAGGCGGTTCGCAGTTTGGTTTCGACCCTGGCAACCCTCCAGCAAAGCAGATACCTTATGCCGTCGCATGCAATGTCTAGACCTTGTATCCCTGCCACAGTCGAGGACAGCACATGCATTGCTTGGGTACGCGGTCTTGGGCTGCATGCTGTTGCAGGCGGCTCCGGGCTCGAGTAGGTTGCTGTCGTCATGCAGATGCTCTCTGGCGCCAGGCTTTCCAGGGCTGGTCAAAGTACTTGGGACTTCAGGCAGGACACCGTCACCATACCATAGTCCCATGTGCAGTTGAATTGTTACGAGATCGTGCAGCCAAAGTGAAGGTGGGTAAGATTCGACACCTAGCACATCCCTTGAATGGTCGGGTCCTGCTGGTCATTATGGCGTCTTGACTAAACCTTTCCGTTCCTCTCGGCTGGGCTTCAGCGGCCTTTCACCGACTGAGGCCCTGAACATGGCCCTGGTGCTGACGACATTTCCCTTGAGTCAGGTGTCCTGCACATAGGTGAAAGCTGTGAGTCCGACTGGTTGACGCTTTCTGCTACCTGCAGGCGCTTTTCATTCGCCTTGCTGGTGGCATCCTCCTGACTTCAGCGGCTGCAGTCATCCTCGCCGGGCCAGCAGGCTCTTAAAGCAGCATGAATATGCTGAGTTACCTGCATTGTAACTACTCGTATTCGAGTCGACATCGTCGTCTTTGCTGCAGGCAAAGCGGCAGCCAGGCAGCTTTGGTTTGTGCGTCTGCCTGTGTCTGTGTCACATTGGCGATCGCGTGGCAGGGAGGCGGTGAGCACCGACGAAGCCATGCTCATGGAAGCTGAGAAGGTGCGTCGCCATGTTGTTTTCGCCGGATTTCAGCCGTTTTTCCCTCACAAGTTTGCGTTCCCAGATTCTCACTAGTAGTTTCCAGTTTGGAATGGCTTCAGACTTGTTATGAACCTTTGGGGCAAACAATCGCACTCCCTTTCAGATTATCAATCAAAACTTCAAGCAATAATAGTGATTCAAAAGAGGTGCCTGGGGCCAGAGCCCTCGAGTCTGAGGCCTCCAGATCTCCAGCCTGAAGGGGGGCGGACCACAAAACGAAAGATTCTCTTTCGAGCCATGCCAGCCAGTTTTTCTTGCCCCCCTTCCGCCCAGCCCCTAAGCCATAAGGCCTCAAGGTCTGGAGTTCTAGCATCTGCATGAGGTATGGTACACAGACACACGCGCACCGTTTGTGGAGCTCATATCTTTTCAAGCTAGCAGATTCGATGCTGCTTCACATGGATACATGGTCGGTCATCATCAACATGGTGAAGCCTACTCATGCTTTCAATGGTTGCAAGGATCGAAGATCTAGTATATGGCATGAGATTCACCCACAGGAAAACCACATAATATTACGTGATGCGAGCTGAGTGAACTTTGCAAATTTTTCACTTCCCCGAACCTTTCGTTACAGAACACACGAAAACACTGAAAATATGCGGGTTCCACCCATTGTTGCAGCCGCCTCGCTGATGTGACAGGGCTACGAGCAGCTGGCAAGTGAGTGAAGCTGCTATACGCCTGACATCGCTTGACCGTCGCACATGCTGTACCTTCACCACCCTCAAAGTAAAGGTGAGAAATGACGGCTCGATCGAGTTCGTGCCGGATGGCCGATTTCGACCGATGTGGGTTCTTTTCACCCACTTGAACTTGTTTGAGCTTGTAGGTAGCTCATTTTCGTGGTTATTGCAACCACCACACACTGAGGCCATCAACATAATTGGATCGCCTAGCCGGCCTGGTCCTGCAAGTCTCAGTGCGATCATGACTACGCAGTGGGGAAAAAGTATCGGCACCACATGCGAACAGCCGCCCGGCTTCCTGCCTCACAGCGAGCTGCAGACCTATCTTAATGGATGGGCCGTTCCTCTGGGCTGGGACAGAAATGCTGGGCTGGGCCGCTTCCGAGGGGTAGCACTAGGCAGCGCCAACACGGGGCGACCGGCCGGCCTTCCCTCATGAACTACAGCCATGACACGGAGATGGCCAAGCCTCCCACGCTTTCGTTGAGCATAAGAAGAACAGTAGCTCAGAAGGCGTAGGAGATCCCACATCCGAGAACCAAGACATGCGCTGGAGAGCCAGGATCGGGATTGGGCCGCTGACCAGCTGCGTCGAAAGCTGCTTGGACATGCACAGGGCTATGAGGCTATGAGGCTCCGCTACGGAAAGGACCATGTCGGCTTTGCAAAGGAAGAATGCGCTGAGCGGTCTCCCAGATTCCCCCATCCGCCGCACCGCGGCTGCTCTGCCACAGGCCGGTATGCCTCAACCACGTCAGGAGATGTTGTTGCAGCAGACCCGAGGTCGCAGTTGCGGCGGTGCAGGGCCTGCAGGGTGCAGCGGCGACACCACCCGGGGCAGCCACACTAGGCCTGGACCTCCTTCGCAGCACCAGGTCCGATCTTTTCGGGCCAGGCAACGCTCTCTCCGCCCTTGCAATCAATGCGGGGAGTGCAGAGCACGTGCAGAGAATCTGCCATGGGTCTGCTCGGCTCTTTGTTCTCCGGGTTTCCAGGAGGATGACTTCGGACTTGGACAAGTAGCTTCCGTGTTCAAGTCCCATACCTGGCTTGGTCGAGTTTCCACAGGCCTACTGAGGAGTTGATTGGTTTCATCGGCTTTGATCGTCGCCATCACGGCATCCGCTTCGCAACTTTACGAGGGCAAGAGTATGTCCCAGGGCAAACATGACCCGTCTTGACGGAGTTTCTCAGAAGTCAGGGGTGCTTGCAGTTTTCTTTATTATCTGGCAGCTGCACCGTGAAAAACCACCGCTATGGCTATGGTCTCATAAGCCTGCAGGCTTGCGAGTGATGCCGTGAGCCGTGTGAATCAAGAATGAGCCAGACCTCAGCAGTTTAAGCTTCTTCAACTCGGCCTCATGACTGCGATGTGGAGTAGGTTGACCGCGCTGCCACCGACTTAAGCCGGTTGAATCCAGCAGCCTTGTGTCTCATTTTGGCTATGAGTGGCCAGCACATTCTTCTCGGGCCCGGGCATCATGGCTGGCTTGTCTGCTTGCATCATGAACGCGCCAATGAATCAAGTGCTTGGCCGTTGGTTCAATGTTTCAGCAGCCTAACCGAAAACCTTCAACGCTCATCCACCTATTAGTTCAAAGAGCCGAAAACCTTGGATCCGCTCTTTGATCCTGTACAGGCGAATTGCTCCGAAGGCATTGCTGTCCAAGGAGGCATATTCGTAAAAAAGGTTTCGTGACGCCACAGTTTGCTGGATGGTGCAGTCGCAACATCGGGCCCTTCCCTGTTCCTCGTTTCTCTTTCTGCGTGAGACGGACGGTGTCGGGCAGTTGGTCTGATGTGGAAGGATTCCCGTATTGAACTTTGTCGTTGAGTTTTCGTAGGGTTTAGCTTCGTGGTTGGCCGACGTTCCATTCAACTGAGCCACTTGAGCTTCAAACTCCTGTAGTTTTCCTCGAGCCAGGCTTTTGGCTTTGCTCTACGACAAGGAGTGCCTCCCTGTCCACCAGGAGTTTGCGCAACTGAAGGCACCTTTTCTTGCTTTTCGTCATCCTTCATCTAGTGTGCACCCTCATCGTTCTACCAGGGCGTCGAAGCGCTTCTGGCCATCCTAAGGCCTAAGGCTCGTTCTTTCCGCCGCTGCCGCCAAAGCTCGCAGACCGGCTGAGGCGACACGGCGGGGGAACAGCGCTGGCAGCCCTTCGTGTTTTGGAGAAGCCGCGGTCCCGGATGCCATTTGAACGTGACAGGAAGTTACATTTTTTGAGACTCAATTTTTTGGTGCTGTGTCCTGGTACTGTCCTAGTTCCGAAGTAGCCTGACACAACACAGGACCCTACAATTTGGAATTGATCCATGTTGAGCGCAAAGCTTTCTCAAGTCTGAGCATTACCTTGTCATCAGGCTAAGCCGAACTGTACCCAGAGAACTATGTGCAGCAGGAGGCGCTTTCGCTGCTGCATATGAGTCTCTCGATTTCGGTGGTCGGCTGCCAGGTGTCGATGTTTTGGCAAGATGTGCCGAAGTCCGGTCCTCGACGTTAAGCCCTTTGTTCTGCATGGTGGTGAGCTGACAACGGCAGAAGTATAACTGGATGTGTGCCGTGTATGCTGAGGTTCCTTGTCAGGCACAGAAGAAGAGTCCTGCTGTTCGTTCATGTGTACTTCGGTAGCACAGCGAGTCGCTGTGCCCTGTCAGGCCCCGCGCTTGCTGGAGGCTTCCCTTCGATGCCTTCACGGGCTGACATTCGACACCGAGGCCAGGACCGCGTGTCCGGCATAAGCCTCACAATCTGACGCGAGCAGGCGAAGTGTCTTGCGCTCCCTAACCTAAACTCTAAACTCCGGTGTATTAGTCCTTGGAACCAACTTGTATGTGGAGGCTGTGGAGGGGACCGACTCGACAGTAAGACGTGAATTGAAGCCTGGCAATGCCCGGCAATGCAAATGATCGAGCGTCGAGCAGTAGCTCAGTCGCTTGGCCGATACCTGGAAGATTCTCAGGAGGACACCTTGGTCCACCTCTGTACGCGCGCTGCTCCGGCTCGAGGTTGTACGCCCCTAGAAGGCTTAGGCTTGTTGGGCGAGAAGATGCAGGATCATCTCAGGGCTGCAGCCTCGCAGGAGCCCATCGTGGATGCCGGTGAGGCAACTCAGGCCTCCAAGCGACGGAGGCTGCAGCAGATGGGGTTCTCCGTGCAGGTGCTTGGGAACGCCGGAAGGGAGAGTTCCCAAGACTCCCTGGCGCCTCCTGTGCCCCTCTCCACGCAGGACGTGGAGAATTACGAACCCAGCCCGGATCTGGATGCCCCTCTGGCAGCTCCAGAGTATGACGAGGGCGAAGAGAGCGAGAGGGATGCAGCTGCCAGTGACGGCGAGAAGGAGCCTCTGTGGTCTCCCACCACGGAGCCGGCCAACTCACAGGAGCTGGCCAGACTCGGCCGAGCCAAGGAGGTGAAGGCGGAGGCACCGGAGGAAGTGCCGGCGCCGCTACAGCTGGTGAAAGTCGAGAAGGGCGCAGCAGGAGGCTTCGCGGCAAGCAGCGAGGTAAGCTTGCACGGCGGCATGATCTCTCTCATGGGAGAGATGCTGCAGCAGCAGGCGGAGTACCATGCAAGGTGTCTGGCCCAGCAACAGCAGCAGAACGATCGCATGTACGAGCTCTGCAAGGCAGTCTTGTCTCAGTCGCGAGAGGCGGCGGCTCCATGCGGCTCCTGTGCGAACGTGAAGTTCGAAGACGACGTCCTAGCGTACAAGCCTGTGCTGCTGGTGGCCAGACCGGGGCAGGTGGGGCTCCTGAAGCTCCTCTATGGGCTGGACGACTGACAGGTTGTGCATCAGCATGCTCAACGGACCGTTGTGCATGCTGATNGGCAGGTGGGGCTCCTGAAGCTCCTCTATGGGCTGGACGACTGACAGGTTGTGCATCAGCATGCACAACGGACCGTTGTGCATGCTGATGCACAACCTGTAGGTCGTCCAGCCCATAGAGGAGCACCTGCCCCGGTCTGGCCACCAGCAGCACAGGCTTGTACGTCAGCGTTGAGAATCTCGGGACATGGCGGGACTTACGCGCCGCTCTGGAGAACCACATTGGGTATCCTACAAGTAGCAAGGCACAGACCGCCCGGGTACTGAATAAGCAGCTCCTCAAGGCACCCGGCCTCTTGGTCCAGAATGGCGGATCAAGCAGGCTAGGCGTAGTGCACATCTTCGTGCTCTACAAGGACGACGCGCCACTGCTGGTGAAGGTCGGCAAGGTAGCCTGGAGTGTCCTGCTGAGCGAATGCACGGTTCCCCTGTCGACGCTGCTGTGCCACTACCGACGAAGCGTTCCTTGCTTCGATGCTGAGCATTACAGGTGGAAGCTCCACGCTGCCATGGTCGTCCAGTCGGACACCACTGCCTGGTTGGCCGAGCAAGCCATCCACGGGAGTATGTTCAAGCATCATCAGGAGTGCCTCCTCAAGAATTGGGATCTTTGGCACCGCGACCGAGATCTTGTGGGGGCGAAGGCCACACTTTGGGGAAGTGTTCCCCAGGCTGTGGAGACACTGACGACCGTGATGCAGCGAGTCGCAGGCTTATCTCGTTGTCTTCAGGGAGTCCTTTCGGAGTCTCCGGGCGGCCAGCACACGTTCTCGGGCATGGCCTGTGGCTGAGACTCTTCAGGTTTTTGCTCAGACATTCCGGCGATTGCAACTCCTGTCACTCCTCACCCTCCCCACTCCTCCTCACCCCTCCTCACTCCTCACTCCTCACTCCTCACTCCTGACTCCTTACACTCCTCACTCCTCCTCACTCCTCTCACTCCTCACCCTCCTCACTCCTCCTCACTCCTCCTCAGTCTTCTCACTCCTCACCCTCCTCACTCCTCACCCTCCTCACTCCTCACTCCTCACCCTCCTCACCCTCCTCACTCTCCTCACCCTCCTCACTCCTCTTCACTGCTCACTCCTCACCCTCCTCACCCTCCTCACCNCCCCCCCCCCCCCCCCCCCCCCCCCCCCCCCCCCCCCCCCCCCCCCCCCCCCCCACTCCTCCCTCCGCCCTCCGCCGCTGCCGCTGCCGCTGCGACTGCTACTGCTACTACTACTGCTTCCGCCTCCTTACCCACCTCACTCCTCCTCACTCCTCACTCCTCACTCCTCACCGCGCCTCAACCTCCTTACCCTCCTCACTCCTCTTCACTCCTCACTCCTCACTCCTCACTCCTCACCGCGCCTCAACCTCCTTACCCTCCTCACTCCTCCTCACTCCTCACTCCTCACCGCGCCTCAACCTCCTCACCCTCCTCACTCTTTTCAACCTCCTCACTCTTCTCATTCCTCACCCTCCTCACCCTCCTCACACTGTTCACTCCTCACCGCGCTCACCCCCCTCATTCCTCGCCCTCGTCACTCCTCAATCTCGCTCACTCCGAGGCATCTGAAAATCTGAGACTCACCACGTCCCCGCAGCGGGCACGGTGACTCGAGGTTCGTCTACGCGGCCATTTGTGGCTTCCCGTAAGTTTCTGCGAAGCAGGCGACCACGACCCTGAGAAGGGCACGGTTGCACTCACGTTTCACTACTATATTTGACATGCTGCATGGTTAGCTGTTGGCATAGCATCATTCGTCTTCAATATGTACTGCAGAGCTGCAGTGGCACACTTGTGTTAACCTCTACATCCTTCTGTATTGCATTTCCAGTCAACAGCTGCCTTCAATTTCAGTACGAACCTCTTTCTTCAGCATCAGCATCTTCATGCGGCTGACCGCCGGGTTTGAAAATGCCTCCTTGCTGAGCGTCGCCGAGTAGCAGCGAGGGCTTTGAGCAAGAGAACCTGGAAGGCGAAGGCAGCCGTCGCTCGCCGAGGTGTTCGTGATATAGCGGGCTGCTTACAAACAGGACTTTGCTCGGACAGGTTTTGGGGGGAGAAGTATACAGTTACGCAGCCACTCAGTGCATAACGTGAACTTCACTGGTTGCTTCTGTTTCTGCCTGATTCACTTAATTTAAGGCTGAATCTCTGCTGGAAGATATACCGCTGAGAAAAGAGCGGCAGGCACGGGAGCAATTAGTCATTCCTTCGAGAGTTTCTCACGACAGAGCGTTCAGGTGGTTTCCAGCAACGACGAGCAGAATACTCTGGATGAGGCGTGGGACGATGCCCACCCCTCAGGCCCAGGAGCGACTGCCTCACTGGTGTTTCCGTTGCATCTCGCTGCGCACAGTTTAGGATCACGCCTTGACAGATCTGATGCGTGGCAGAAGTCAAGCGTCCATGCTTGCTAAGACCGCCGTCATCTGCAAGCGAGTGCTACAGAGACTGAACGATGGTCGGAAGACTGTGAACCGAAGGCCCTCCCACTCCTCGCACGGTGTTGAGGGAGCGTGACAATCACATTGATCGCCCAGCATTTCAGCACATGTTGTGTCCAGAATTGTTTTTCGGTTGAGCGCTTGCCTATTCGTGCCAATTCCTCATCTGCCATCTTTGCTTCGCATGTCGAGCGAAGGCAAGTTCGCATCTGTCGCCATTCATCTGCTCTGCACTCCATGCGATGGGACAGGTAGAACAGTCGACGATGGCGAAGAGCGCGACATCTGTACAGTCACTCTGCAGCATGTTCAGGCCTGGGCCTGAATATAGTCGATAGTGCGTAGCAACTCGATGCTTCTGAAGAGCAGAAGCCTCCAAAAGCTTTGTCAGCAAGCGGCGCTCTGCTAGAAACAGTTACTTGTAGTCCGGCTCAAGCAGTTTCTAGTCGCTGTCTGTCGGACTGCCTGCTCGCTCACCTTTCTATACTGGACATCGAACGACGTCTGGAAAAGCAGGGTGTGATGGGCCTGCTGTCTTGTGGCATTTGCATCCATCCATATGCTTGCCTGTCTCAGCCAAGTCAGACATCTTGTCTTTTTCTGAAGTGCAGAAGCGTCTCTGCAAGAGTCCTGTTTGGCAGCTTTCGGGCCGACTACACGAGCCCCCCCTGACTCAGAAAGAGCGCGGCTCACTTGCCCGAGCCCAAGATGAGACTTCGTCTCCTTCGTCTCTGGGATCTTCTCTGTTGCAGGCATTTTTCGCCCACGATGACCGGACGACGCGCTGCATGCGGTGCGGGAACCTGGATGACACAGCACTTTGCAGCCCGATGCCGGGGGCCAGCTTAGCATGTGCTCGTCGTCAACCGATAGTATGTTGCAATGTTGGCTTATCTGTTAGTGCACTTGCATTTGAGATCGCGGCATCTGAAGTCCTTGAGGTGCTGCCTTGGCGGCCGGAGCTTTCGTTGCTGCCAGCTCCTGAGACGGAGCGAGCGAGAGAGAAGTCTAAGTCTAGTACTAAAGCCCACCCTGATGTGTCACAGGTGTTGGAGACCGCTTCGTAGATCCCGCTTCTAAAGCATCGCCGGACAACAGACCGAAAGGGTGTGTTCCTGCAATGGGAGGAGGTCCCTTCGACCCTTCGTAGGAAGGAAGGCGTGAATACGAGGAAGGCCGCTGTTTGTGTTTAGACGTTCGGGTTATCTCTTTATCTGTTCTGCACAGCGATTCAGATCCCACAGAAAGAATTAAGCAGAGAGAGTGCGAGAGAGAAGGCGTGAGTCGCGAGAGAAGGCTCCACCTTGGAGTCCTTTGACAAGGATGATGGGCAGCTGTTTTCTGAAGTTGTGAAGCGGTGCAGAGGCGCCGGGCTTCGTCACGCCTGCTGCGAATGCTGCAGCGCCACGCACAGCTCCGCACCAGCAGCCGAGACTCAGTTTCTCTTCAGGCGACAGTACTTGCCTTCAACGGGGCCTAGGTGCACCCTGCCAGACAATGAGCTACAGCTTTGTACTCTACGCCTGTGCAGCACCATTAGGGTTTAGGGTTTAGGGTTTAGGGGTTTAGGGTTTAGGGTTTAGGGTTTATTTCCAACAAGCAATCCGCCGGCTTGCGAAGAATCTTTGTCTTTAGAGGCTCGGCAACTCGCTTGTATCTGACCTAAGCTCATAGTTAGTTAAGCACATCACCGCTATAGGTTTCATCGCAGTAGGTTCATGTCAAATCGTGTTGAAGGCGGTAGTTTTGTTTGGTTGCTGATAGGAGACAGTTTGGAGTGTGCTGAAAATTCGGACCTCAAACTTGTAGTGCACAGTCCCTTTGGCAAGTTTTTCTGTGGGATACTGGATGTTGGACCATCAGAAGTTCAGGCAAATTCACACGGGTGACAAACAAAGAGAATCAAAGAGACAACTGCATTTGGCGCAGTCCTCTCAGGTCTCATCAGACTCGCAGAGAGCGAGCAGCATGGGCCTGAGACATCCTGAGACCTGTCCTTGCCGCTTTGTTCGTGGCCAGTCTGAGGACTTTTCCTCTGGTGCAGCGGTTGGCTGTGCGTCAACGGTCGTCCTAGTCGTGTCCCCAGTTATGGCGTCGTTGGCCGCTAAGTGCTAAGCGCTCTCGGCAGCTCCGAGGCCGCTGCGAGACGGGCCAGGACCCCAGGGCAGCGGCGCAAGCGCCGGCGCCTCGTTGCTGACTTTGCTGCTTCCTGAGGCTAACAAGGATACCAAGGCCTGGAAGGGTGCCGTTTACCGTACACCACGAGGTGAACCGGGCTCAGGGATTCGTCCAGATATCCTTGGAGTCTGCTTCAAAGCTGCTTTCAGAAGCCAGCAAAGCGTCCGCTCATCTTCAACGCTATGGCCTCATTATCCCCACACAGCAGATAAGAGAAAGGGCAAGGTTCTTCATGAACAAACTCGTGTTTTCGTTTCTATTCTTCCATTAATTGCCAGCCTTCGGTCAGTTCCCGAAACTGCCACCAAGAGCTTGCCCTCCAGCGGAGTTCTAGAAGCTTGTTTGCACATTGCAGCAGCATCTAGAGGCTGCGGCTCCACGTGCTTTGCGCGGTAACAGAAGCCAAGGAACTCAGGCACAGTGATAAGTCCATCCCTGCTACCGAACTTCTCCGGGCTGTCCACATCCGTCTGCTTCATCTTGAGCCTCTTGACACAGAGCGGTGCATTTTGCCAAATTGTACTGCACTGCATTTCTTTCGTGTGTTGCTGTACCTTCTTGGCCTTCTCGCAGTTTGCTTGCAGTTTCCTGGGTTTTCTTTTTGCAGCGACGCAAACCTCCTGACCAACTTCGCTGTTCAGACTGTCCGGCACTTCTTCGGTGACAGCGGCGGTAGCAGCTATGCAAGCTTCGACCCAGCCACAGAGCTCGGAGTGCAGGACATTGCTCTGCCGCGGATTTGAGACTGGTCTTGGACTGTTTAGTTGTTTGGTTGTTGACCACAGGATCCCATCAACTTAACAGCAGACATGGGCTTTGTTGCTCCAGACCTGTGGAGAAATTCTGCTGTGTGATCTACATTGATCTGGAATCGTTATGTGGCCAAAGGGCGATGAGAGTGCTGCAGGACCCCATCGGATTCTGGGATCCACTAGGCTGGCTAGTGCATTGCGTTGCATTCGGTACTTCGCGACTTGCACTTGCAAGGCTTGAGCGCCGACAAGGATCAGGCCACCTTCAAGCGCCGCCGCGCCGTGGAGATCAAGCATGGCCGAATTGCCGCAGACTCAAGCCGCTTCGAGCCCACGAACATCGCATGAATTTTGCAAGCAGATGCATATGGCAGATTACTTGTATCGGTTCGGGTGGGAGTCGGAGCGACCGGCAACATGCAGTGTGGCAAGTAGCTTAGCTCCGTGAAGTTTGCAAACGACTGACTGAAGGCCATGTATGCGACCATGGGCTATATCGTCCCAGAGTACTTCAAGTTTC
>BGNK01007659.1:2523-16243 GCA_003297005.1 Symbiodinium sp. clade A Y106
CTCGGCGACTGCTCCACGACGTCGATGAAAGTGAACTTGGACATGAGCTTCACTCCGTCCAGCTGGGCTTGCGAGAGCATGGGTTCGCAGGCGGAGCTGTTCTTCAACGATGATGGAAAAAGGGAAAGTTCTGAGCCCGAACTGCAGGGCAGCTCGTAAGCCGTACGCCGCACATGCTAAGATGGAACACTAAACCCTAAACCAAGGCCCGGAAGGCTGTTTGACTTCTGCGCCCTCCTCGAGGCACAGACCCAGCAGCCTCAGCGAAGGAAGGTCTAGGGTTGGAAGGTTTTAAAATTTAGAAACTCAGGGTTTGAAGGTTTTAAGATTTAGAAACTCAGTGTGTGAAGGTTGTTAAGATTTGGAGAGACTCAGCGCTTGAAGTGTTTGCAGGCTGTAAGATTTAGAGACTCAGCGTTTGAAGGCTTTAAGATTTAGAGACTTGGGGTTTAGGGTTTAGGGTTTGGAGATTTAGAGATTTGGGGGTTTAGGGTTTGAAGGTCTTAAGATTTAGAACTTCAATTCACATGTCAGGGCTCGGGGAGTCGCAGCAGGGTTTGAGGCATTAGGAAAATGCTTTAGAGATTTATTTAGTGTCGAGGGCTTAGGATTATAGTAGTTGGGGCCCAGGGTTTAGAGATCTATGTTGATGACAAAATGGCACAGAAGGTCAGCACTACTTCTCAGAACGCTGTTGCTGCTGTAGTTTTGCAATGGCTTAGCAGTTGCACTAGCCACTAGGAGGCAAGAGCTACACCAAGACCTGCAGTCTATACCGTAGCTACAGCATGTCACCACTATCCTCATGTCAGTGCCAAAATTAAGAACAGACGCCCCAACAACGACTTGGCACACTATAGAAGCAGCTACAAAAAAAGAGTGTGCCCGGCTCTCATGCTGTCATTCCTGCTTGTCTGGACATGCAGAAGCGACCGTCTTTACAAGAGACTTACTCCCGAAAGGTTAACCTTGTTATTGCTGTACAGGTAACTTAAGACTTAGTCTACCCGGACCCTGTAACACTGTAAGATATGGTAAAGGAAATGGTATAATCCCAAAAAGGCGAACATATTCTACTCTTTGAATTCGGTGGAGCAGAGACGGCAACCCTGAGCATGGTCCTACAATCTCGGAGACACGAGCAGCGTGCAGCTGGATTCACTTCAGCACAAATTCCTAGACCCCCCAACTACTCTCTAATATACGCCAAATGCCCACAATTAAGGGCCATAAGGAGTCTATTAAAGTGTAAGCGGCCCTTGCACTGGTTGAGTCTGCAATTTCGCCTTTCTTGGTGTCAGCTACTGCAACCGAGGACTTGCAAGAAGCATGTCTTCAAGCCCGATTTTTCAAACCATGGAACCGTGCTACGTGCGTTTGGGAGAAAAAGTTCAAGAAGCCTCCAGGACTATGGCCTACAGTTCTGGTTTAGCGTCCCGTCACAAGTTTGGAAAGACCAAGCTCAACACTCGACATCCCAAATCTGCACGAGATACTCGGGAGGCCTGCAACGCTGAACCCGAAACCCTGAACCTATCCCAAAACCCCAATCCCCTTAACCCCAAACCCGTAAAGATCATCACCAGGTGCCCCAACTCGGCGCGCTCCCGCTCCACCTCGAAAGCACGCTGCCATAGCCGATTCTCCTGTTTTTTTGCTTTTTTGGCAGACGGCCGGCTTGATGATTTTCAACTTCAAGGGCGAGGTTTTCAGGGATGGGCTGCACCAGTACACCCTAAGCACAGCCTAAACATTGAAGCCTTCAAGTTGGGAAGTCTCAGCCTCTGAAACTTAAGCCCTACCCTAAGGCTCCATAGCGATTCCTTTTTGGGGTTCATATGTAGAATCCTATAAGGGAATCCCAAAAAAGGACTACTATGGAGCCTCTGGGTAACTTCCTAAATCCATGGACCTCTGCAGGCGACCCGTACTTGCGGGGAAGACGAAACGAATCAGCCGGGGGTTCGGGTTTGGAAAGGTTCCGAATGTCAAACAGGGTAATGTAGGAACCTGATCAGGAATTCAGAAACCCTGGGCCTATAGCCCCAAAATGGTATGATTCACATAATTAGCCCTAATAAAGGCCCAAGGTTTCGTAATCAGGTTCCTACATTAGGACCCAATACAAACAAGAAGTCAAAGGGAACGCCTTGGACCAGAAGGGGGTTCTTTAGGGTTTAGGGTTAGATTCTAAATACCAGCCCCGTAATATAGAGGGATTTGCTAAATCCGGTCTGGGCAGGGGTTGTATCTGCACCTCTCAACCAGACGCCGCGCCAAACCCGATATCCGATAACCACTGTCACAATCCTCATTCTGCCGGACAGAACCAGACGATACCAGAAGCCATAATACTGCGAAGCCCTGAAGCCCCAAATTTCCTACCCCTGGCCCAAACCTGACCCGAAACCCTAAATCTCAAACATTAATTAACCTGAACCCTAGGCCCTAAACCCTAAATCTCAACCTTTACGTGAGGAGTCTTTGGGCCACCAAAACCTAGTTGCTGAGTTCACAAGCCCCCAAAAGTGTACACTTTTGGTTTTATAGCGGGTAATATTGTCCCAAAACGTGTAAAGTGTATCCACTCAGCTCCTAAGAAAAGCCCTGTCGAGCCTCGCTGTCCTGCGCAGCACGAACCACCTCGGAGGAACTTAGGCCTACTTGCCCAGTATCCAAAGGTTAACCTTTGGGAAAAGATAGGGGTTATAATGGCCCAAAAAGCCGAAGGATACCTACTCTACTGCTAAGAGGGTTTGTAATGCTACTGAAGGGGTCGGGCTCGCTTAGTGCTTAGGAAGTACTTCGAGGGCTTAAGGTTTCTTTTAGGGCTGGGGTCAGGCTTCTTCGAGGTTACACGTACTTAAAGATTCAGGAGCTTAAGCGTTGCATAAAGGTTTATTTCGGGCTCAGGGTATTTAGTGTGTTTGGGGCTTGTGAGGTTTTAGAGGTTTCAAGCTTATTTGTAGGAGTTACGGCTAGGACTCTTCTTCCTGGAGTCCTGATGGTGTCGGTGCTGCCGATCGCCATCACCACCAGCACCATCATCGCCATGTGGATCGATAGTGAAATGAATAGTCCCTGGAGTCAGATTCGTTTCAGAAAGACCCCTAGAATACTTTGTTTTCAGCTTGTTTGCAGAACATCTGACCCCGAAGGCCTTATAAACCCAAGACACGCCAAACCACAGAGGAGACGGTGTTGTAAGCTCGAGCATCCTGGACTTGTGAGACATTTATAGCACGAGCGGCAGACAGGGGAGTCAACAAACCGCATGTCCAAAACCCCAACCCCTCTATAGAAGGCCGATTCGAGAAGTATCCCCAAGCGGACCCTGATCAAGAACAACCCCCACGTGCAAATTATCCGAGCGCTGCTTAACCTTAGACCCGAAGCCCTAGAATCCCCTAGACCGAAAACTCAAACCCAAAAGCCCAAACCCCCAAACCGCACCTCATTAAAGCTTAGCGCCCGCAACCTTTTTGGCGAGCTACAGGCCACCACTTCGGGCATGCCTCCAAGCATTGCGGGGATCTCCCCAGACAGGCCGACAGAGGTCGCAGCAGTTCGTGTGTTTAGGGTTTTGACTTGGTACACTTCTCGATTTGTGTGTTTAGGGTTTAGGGGTTTCGGTATTTAGGGTTTAGGGTTGATGTGTTTAGGACTGTAGGCCTAGCCATTTGGTGGACCTGAGTAATATGATCGCGCTGTGTATCCTGCATAGCTGTCCTGAAACCTACCCCTCAATCGTATCCTAGTGTACATTATTACAACTATTGTTATTATCTTTCTTTTTCTGGTTCTTATTCTTCTTAATAATTACTATTCTTATCATCTTTGTTTTTTCTTATACCCATACACATCAAAACCAGCCATTCCCCGTGTACACGCTCAATGTCACAACACGGGAGCAGGCGCGGCAGCAGCAGCAGCAACAGCCGTAGCAGCCGTGGCATTGATCATCACTTCCCCCTTGTCCATGTGCACACCCAACGACTTCCACAAGGCGCTATGACTTAGGTCAACCTCTTGTAACAAGAATCATTTTGCTATCGCTCTGCCGAAGCCGCGCGGTAAAGACATAACAATGAAAATTCATTTACTCTTATGACTCTTGTTGTTAGCATTCTAACTGTCATAATTCATGCTAATATGACTGTTACTATTATGATCATTATCATTATTCTTTCTAATATACTTATTGTGAGTATTAGTATAATTATATCTGTTCTTATTGTCATTATATGGTATGTCACTGCTGCTCCACATGAGGGCAGTCGTGGCGAAGGTCCGGAGCCTCTCTGGTACTGTACAAAGTTAAAGGTGCCATGAATTAGAGTGTAGCCATAGAGTTTAGGGTTTCGGGGTCGCCATCTCCCACAACAGGGCTTTGGGGTATATGACAGCATAGTTGTATCCTTTTTTGCATCGGGACTTGTGCAATCGCCTGAACGCTGTACTGAGAGTTATACCCTTTTTTGCAGCTGGGCTCTTAGTGTCAGCCAGCAAGTCCGCCCACGCTCTGAAGCTCATAACTATCCTAAACCGGAAACCCTAAGCCCTAAAGCCTATACATAGAGGTTACCAAATAGTCTGGCCTCAATGATTACTAACGGACCCTAACGGGACATGGTGTCTAAACCCCCCAAAACCCCAAGACTCCCCCAAACTTGGCATAACTACTGCCCTCGTAATTACCCTATATGCAAGCCCCTAGTAGGGGCCGTTTTTAACAAAACAGAAGGCTTGGGATTCGTGTGGCAGGTCGTTTCGTGCTTTCTATTTTAAGAGGCCGGAAATGACGAAATATTTCACTGATCGGATTCCTTGGGTTCCACTTCTGCTTAAAGAAGGGCAATGCGCTATGCCATGGCAAGCTTGCTTAAGTCTCAGATTGCACCTTCTGGTTTCTGCTGTTTTCTGGACACAGCAAAATCCCCGATGGCTGCGCCAAAACATTTCAGCCCAATGTCAGCTGCAGGTTCTGGTGAAACAACACACTGCTGGAGGAGACCTGAACATGAGGCAAGTCGTACACCTAAACCTAAACCATTAAACCGTACACCTTGAAATCCCAAACCCCTAACCCTAAATTCATGTAAACCCAGTTTTGTTTTATAACCTGAAATCAAAGACCTTTTGAAGAACAAACAAGCAAGGAGCGAACCATGAAAGCTCCAACAGGTTTGCAATCCTTGCTTATGATTGAAATCTTCAACACCATCCAAAACACTGCTCTTCCCCAGTAACACCGGTGGGTTCAATCACAGGTAAAACTGCACGGCATCGATTGCGATTGACAACCTCCTCCGATCATTATGGCAGTTTGAAACATTACGACCGTGACGGTCGTCGTGTTATTTAGGCGCACGAGTCTACAACTACTGATCGGACAGCGGTCGTGCGAGGTGTTTTCTTACTGTTGCTGCTAATGGTTGAACTCGTTCCTGCTTTCAGCGACTGCCACTCCAACTGTGATAATATATTATAGTAAATTGTTCTTTGATGGTACTTGCTACTTCGTCCTACTCGCCACAGTGCCAATACTGCTGTGATCATGATGACGGCTGTTGTGCCTTATTACCAAAGCTGCGGTCGCGATTTCATCACCATCACCATCGTCACCACGGTTGCGTAGCTGAGCTCCGAGGCTCGGACGGACCCCTCCTCAGAACAGATGCATAAATATTTTCCATGCGCAACCAGGGAGGTCAAGGTGGTCAAAACTGCCATGCTGAGGCTCAGTGCTAGAAGCTTCTGCCTGCACACGTACCTGATGAAACCAGTAGTAAACCAATTCTAGGGCTGCTATAGGGTTTAGGGTTTTTAGATGGAGCCTGCTTCCTAATAGGAGGTACCAACTAACAAACACTTGCATTGTCTCGCCTGAATTCACCGCCCCACGAGCAACCCACCTGCTGCGAATATCCTCTCAGTGATTCGGGCTTACTAATGTAGGAACCTGATTAAGAAACTTTGGGTCTTTATTAGGGCTCCTTATATGATTCCTACTATTTTGGGGTTATAGGCCCAGGTTTTCTTAATCAGATTCCTACACTACAACGGAGAATCGGAGGTGAAGAGCGCACTGCGCAAGGCACATGCAGGCAACAACGCAGATGGGAAGAGATCTACGAAGGCCCGGCAGCAAAGAATGGAGGGCGAAGAGCCTGCTAACCTTGCGGAAGATGGCAACAACCCAGACAACTAATCTCGGTGTGAGAGCAGGGGTCGAGCATCATACAAGGTTTGGCAACCGCGCAGGCCCCCAGCCTCGGAGTACAGCAAGAACCCTGCACGTGGAATGGAAGGCTAAAGACCTACGCAAGTTAAGCAAAAGGGCAATTGCAACAATCTAGACCTGCAATCTCGGTGCGAGACGGGGGGTCTGGGATTACAGCAAGAATCCTGCAACAGGGAATGGAAGGCGAAAGACCTACGGAACTTGCGGAAGATGGCAACAACCCAGACCCCCCTGATCTCGGTGGAAAGGAAGTCGAAAGACCTACTTGAGGAAGATTTCAACAACCCAGACCCCCAATCTCGGTGTGAGACGGCGGTTTGGGAGCACGGCCAGAACCATATAACGCGGAATGGAAAGACCTGCGGAACTTGTCGAAGATGGCAACAAACGCAGACTCAGACCCGCATTCTCGGTGCGAGACGGGGGCTGTGGCATTGCCAGCAAGAGCCCTACCACGGCGAATATACAACGGAAGGCGAAAGACCTATGCACTTTGCGGAAGATGGCCACAACCCAGAATCCCCCAATCTCGGTGCAAGAAAGGGGGCTGGGATTACGGGAAGAATGGAACGTGAAGAAACCTGCCAAGCTTGCGGTAGGTGGCCGGTTTTTCGGGAGGAGAAGTGCCAAAAATTCCTCGGCGCAGCGAGCAGCAAGGAGGCGCAAAAGACGCACCTGACACAAAGCGGCGTGGATGTGCTAGCAGGGCCGAAAACCGAAGACAGACCTGGAAAGACAGCAGCAACGGGATGGTCTGGGGTACGGACGTGCTAACGGGTTGACGCGAACACAGTCAACAAAGACCTACTGAGTAAGCGGGCGGGCGAATTTTGCAAGAAGAGGAAGTAGACAGTGGCACTGTCGCCCAGACGGGAGGAATATGGGAGAGGGAGGGGAAAAGCCGCCTTAAGTGCCGCCCGCGGTGTCCCGCCCACCTCGGCAAGACCCCGTAAGTCCTCGCACAACCCGTCAGAACCGGGGGGCTCGTAAGAGGAAGATTAGATGAGGATTATACAAGCGGGATGCATTCGATACGGATTGCACTTTGACTTCGAAGTAACAGTTATTTAGGGCTGATAGGGCTCAGAGTTTAGGGAGATAGGGTTCCCTTGCTCTCCCAGGGACTTCGGCAGCCTTTAAACCGCTCAAAGTCAGCGAATTCGGCTGCGTTGCAGCCCGTTCGACCAATCCGGCTGCAATGGCCGGCAGAACACATCACACCCTAAACCAGCCTCCTTCGGGATCCATTTCTTGTGGCACTGAAGATCTGAATAGGGATGCAAAGACATTCAGAGATGCTGAACCGAAAAATCGCAAAACAGCGCTGCAAGTAAGTTTTTTGGACTATGGCTATGGGACTGATGAAACCAGTTATGCCCTATGACTTGCGAAATCCACACCATCCCGGGTCTGGCGGCTCACGACGCCTACGGCTGCGTGGATCGCATGGTGCCGAAGAGACCGCGCGTCTCTGTCGGTGGCCTCTTGCTTTGCGGGGCGGTCTCCAGGCTTCCAATGTACCCTAAAATGCATATATGTAAATAAACAGTTACATGATATATCGAATTACAAACCGGATCGCTCATGCGACCTGAGGAGTCTGCATGAATAAGGAAAGACTAAGACTAAGCAATCAGACAAGATCTTGCGCTGCCTGTATTTGCGACGATTGGAAGGACCAATTCGGAAACCAAACGCTTAAGCAGAAAGTACAAATCCGCAATCAAAGAGCAGGATGGAGAATGACGAGAACGACATTAGAAACAATAGCAACAGGAGACATGTCCAAAGCATGCTGCCAATTCAACCGACGAAGCCACCTTATCAGGATATAGATAGAGCTGCATACATCTCGGACTGCATCCGAAACCTCAGCATGGTCTTCTGGGCTTCTTGCGGGACCACGGTCTGTAGGGCCATTGCCGGGCCCACGGTCGCTGCAGTCGCCTTGAAGGGGCAAAGGACAGGAAAAGCGACAAGGGGGAGGGTAGGGAGAACGAGAAGAAGGGAGAGCAAGTTCTGCTAGAAGCCTTGTGGCACCTTGCCATAGCTGTTGTACAGGCCTGCTGGCAGGGCCTAGCACAGAGAAAACAAGCTGCCCACACAGCACAACACTAACTGTCATTGACTAATGATAGCTACTACTACTATACGACTACCACCACCACGACGACTATTATTCCGAGGACTGCCACCGCGACTATGGCGACGACGACTGCTACCGCTGCTTGCCAAAATTTTGGCAAGGAGGTCTCATAAATCAAGAAAGAACGAACAAATAGTAACAACTCATAGTAACAGAACACAGAGTGATAGAACCATGGACACAATCTTGGACTACAAGCGGGAAGTTCTGGAAAACCGCACTCCAACAGTTCAACCCAAACACAGCAAATAGTAGGATGGTCATTATCAGGATCCGGAACCCTGCTCTAAAGGCAATCGTCCGAAAACTAGATGAAAACCTGTACAAACACCACATTGTGCCGGCGGCGATCCCCAAAACCTGAAAGACAATAGCTTAAACATGCCATTAGGGCCAGGAAGTCACGACCGCAGAGCCGGTGGTTAATCCAGGAGGCAACTACTAGGCTCCATAGTAGTTCCTTTTTGGGGTTCATATATAGAATCCTATAAGGTATATCCCAAAAAGGAACTACTATGGAGCCTCTGGGTAGTTGCAAAATGTATTGTTCAGACAAGTACGCCTCTTTCGGAAGCGTGCCGCGCGCAACGCACACAAGTTTGTTGTACTCGAAAAGACCAGTGTGGAGGCACCCGAGCTGCAGAAGCTTTGGGAGTGCATTCCGCATACTACCCTTCTAGATCCCTTATAGTAACCCTTATGGTCGCCTTTTAAGGAACCCTCTTCTAAGTAGTCAGGCCCCTATACTAGAGTACCCTCATAGTATCCCTTATAGACCCCTTTAAAGGAACCCTATTCTAATTAGTAAGGCCCCTATATTAATCGAAACCAGTTTGGAGTGCTCGACAACGGAGGGTCAGGAGCTGCAGGAGGCACAGGTGAACCATGCCCTTGGCACAGAGAACACCAGGAGACCCCAGGAGACTAGCTGAGTAGCCGGAGACCCTCAGAGACCACACGAGGACATTGTAGACAAGCCCTGCCAAATCATGGAACATCAAAACGCAATTAAGACCAACTTTTCATGTTTTGACACATGTGAACTCACATAGTCTCACAAATTTGGAAACCCCAAACCCCAAAACACCAAAACCAAAGCCTTAAACCCCAAACCACTTCAACCCTTAGCCTTAAATCCCGGAAACCACAAAACTCAAAACCCTCAAAACCGAAGCCTTAAACTCCAAACCATTTGAGCCTTACGCCCTAGATCCCAAAACCCCAAAACTCAAAACCCCCATTAAACCCCAAAAAGCCCTAAATTCTAAATCCCAAAACTCCAAAACCCCCATTAAACCCCAAAAAGCCCTAACGTAAAAGTTCGTTTTGGACTCTCCAGGATCCTTCTCATGGTNAAAAAAAAAAAAAAAAAAAAAAAAAAAAAAAAACTCCAAAACCCTAAACCCTAAACCCCAAACCCCTAAACCGCTAAACCCCTAAACCCTTTTCAGAAATCAAAAAATCCGATTCCAAGGGCCCGGCTCCCAGAGCTCCTGAGTCCCAGGCCCTGCAAGCAGCGCGGGCTTCCACGTGTGGGGGGGGGGGGGGGTAGATGCATCATAAGAGAGAGAGAGAGAGAGAGACATACATGTATATATATATATATGTATATATATTATAATTATATATATATATAAAGAGGTTCCTTAAAGCATTCTTTCAGAGGGATTTATAAGGGTTCGATGATGGACTTTCATTTGCCGCCTTCATAGTTGCAATAGTGTTTTGGAGTATGTTATAGTGTGGTTAGGTACTCTCGAGACTGCACTGCCGACCGAATCATATCTGCGAGCAGTCAAGACGTAACAGCGGGGGTTAAGGGGTGAGAAACTCAGTCTTTGATGGGAGTCGAGAGTTCGGTGAATTTTGCGGGTTTAGTGACAGTTTAGTGGCTTCTAGGTTTTAGTTGTCTGCTTTTTCCTGTTCCTTGTGCGTTCGGCTTTTCGATGTTCATGTCCGGGGCTTCAAGGGCTCGGGGGCCACAGGAGTTCGAGGGTTCGGGGCCTTCAGGGCTTTAAGTATGGATTTAAGGGCTTGGGCATTGAGTTGATATCAATTCCTAAACTCAGCAGTGCGCAAGTAGCCGGAAGAATCCTGCTACGACGACTGGTGCCAGGTACAATATCATCACAGAGCTGGACGCTGCATGGCCACCACTTTCATAAGTGCTGAACGAAAGTGCGCCATTGTTATATTTTCATATATCACTAGCTATTCTTATATTCTAGAAGTAGTAGTCGTAGTAGTAGTCGTCGTAGTAGTCGTCGTCGTCGTAGTAGTTGTAGCCGTAGTCGTAGTCGCAGTCGCAGGCGGAGTCGGAGTAGTAGTAGGAGTAGTAGGAGTTGTAGGAGTAGTAGGAGTAGCAGGAGTAGGAGTGGGAGTGGGGGTGGGAGTGGGAGTGGGAGTAGGAGTAGGAGTAGTAGCAGCAGCAGCAGCAGTAGCAAAAGCAGCAGCAGCAGTAGCAAAAGCAGTAGCAGTAGGAGGAGTAGTAGTAGTAGTAGTAGCAGTAGCAGTAGTAGCAGTAGCAGTAGTAGCATAGTGGTAAACAGTGGCAAGCGGAGGCAAAGCAGCAAATGTAGTACGCTAAGTATGTGGTGGACTTTGCGGACAATTCTCTTGTGCCATAGACATGACCAAGACAAGCTTATGGTCATGACCACGATAAAACAAAACACGGTGCGGACCATGACCACTCACACGACCAACGCCCCTAAACCCTATAAACCCTAATAGTTTAGGGATAGATCCCTAAACTCCAATCCGCCTAAACTACCAAACCCCTCATGATCCAACAGGTGCTCTTTCAGTGAAGCAGCGTAGAGAGATGATCCGCCGGGCGAAGCAAAACCTCCCGCTCGCCTGTGCATTTGCCCGACAGAGATACATGCGCTGTAGAGTTTCTTTTGCGTTTTCAGGCTTTAGAGATTCAGAAGTAGGCTTTGGGGTTGAAGTTGAAGGTGTTTAGTCCGGGATTCAGAGTTTTGGACTGGAGCTTCGGAGCGCGGTGCGACGTCTGTGTGTGCGCGCGTGTGTGTGCGTGGCCCGCATGCTGCTGTAACAGGCTCGTGGCTGTCGCTGCTACTTCCACCCTCGTTCGGATAGATCGGCAAGCTGTACTTGCCGACCTTTTTCCGGGTTAGCTCGCATTCAGCTCTGTCCACCAATCCCTTCTGTCGCTCTGACAATCGCCAGCATTGGCCAGCAAACCCTGCTGAGACGGGAGGGGTCTCTTAGTTGTTTAATATAGGGGGCTTCTAACTAGAATAGGGTTTTGGTGCACATTCTACTATAATTATAATAAGGAACCGTCGAAATAGTATTGGTAATTGTTAGGCCCGTATAGTAACCCAGATCCATGTTCCCAATAGTTCATTAAGCACGCAAAGCTGCCACTGGTGCAGGACCCAGGCCTTCCAAAATCCCTTAATTAAGGAATATATTCTCTAAATTATAATAGGATCCCCAATATGCATTAAGGTGTTCCTTAATTAAGGAATATTCTG
Organism: Symbiodinium sp. clade A Y106; assembly: GCA_003297005.1. NCBI lineage: Eukaryota > Dinophyceae > Suessiales > Symbiodiniaceae > Symbiodinium > Symbiodinium sp. clade A. The sequence continues at coordinate 14,417 of BGNK01007659.1, forward strand.
TAAATTATAATAAGATCCCTCATATGAATTAAGGTATATTCCTTAAATTGAGGGATTTTGGAAGGCATCAAAGCCCCCTACCCACCCTCCCTCTACCCCCCCTAAAAATCCCTAAAGGGATTTTGGACGGTCTGGGGGCCGGCGGCCACAGTTCAACCCGCCTTCAGGACCTTCGTAGACAAGACCTCAAGGGCTCATCTAGGGCTTCCTTAGAGGGATCTATAGGGCTTGCTTGAAGGGATCTTTTGGGCTCCTTAAAGGGATCTGAAGGGCTTCTTTAAAGGGATCTGTAGGGCTTCCTTCAATGGATCTATAGGGTTCAAGGGATCTATAGGGTTTAGGGTTTAGGGTCTCCTTGGAGGATCATGGGACTTAGCAAGTAAGGTTATAAGTACCTTACTTGGGTTATAAGTAACTATAAGTATAGTTACATTATATATAACCTTAATTGCTAAGTCCCCGGATGCTCCAAGTAGGGCTTCCGAACATCAGGGACCCCTAATTCAAATGAACAGAACCAGCCGGCAAGACCCCAATTTGGTATGTAAAGGGGCTCCGAGCAAAAAGTTGATTTCACAGAGAGAACTCGCTGACCAAAAAAAGCTCCACTGCAAACCCTGAGCCCGCCAAAATCTGTGGTACAAACGTAAATCTGCAGCAGTGGGCAAACTTACAAACTACAAAGAAGCCGTGCAGACACAAGGCCACGGGTGAGTTCAGCAGTGATGCGAATCAAGACTAAGATAATGGCAATGACAAATCAGAAGCGGCAGGAAGCGGAACTACCGGTATCAAAAGCAAGCGCAAGCCGAGGCATCAAAATCTTACCTGTTTCGAACTGCCGGTTCGGGACTCAAAGCTTAAGACTTGACACGCCCATGACTATGAATAGTCATTACTACATTACTATTACTGTTATATACTATGACTACCAAGTACAATTGTTCTTCGTATTATTAGTACCATTAGTATCCTTATTCCTCTTATATGGTCGAAGGCTGCAAGTTGATACAACCAAGTGCCTCAGGCGGAGTCTCGTTAAGGGTTGTGGGAATTAGGAACTACCTATCGATTAGGGTTTTGGGTTTAATGCTGAGGGCTTAGGGTTCCGGCAGGTGTCTCCATTGTAGTAGTAGGTCTTTTCTTGGTTTAACCCATTCTCTATGTAGGATCCTAAACGGCAACCCCAAAAAGGACCACAATGGAGCCTGAAGCAGAATAGGAGAAACGCGGAGAAATGGCCTCAAAATTCATACTTACAGTTCTCATTTGTTCTGAAGAAACCACACACTAAAAGCGTCAACACAGCAAAAGACAGCGAAACTCGACACGGATGGCACCCCCTCTCAACTTGCTTTGCAGCGTGTCCTACTTGACGTTTTTTTCAAGGCAGGGGGCAGGGGGCTCCTTGTCTCAATATATCTCGTGAAGTTAATGTAGAAGCCTAAATAATTACCAATATTACTCCTTAGTCTTCCCTTCTAGAATTATAGTATTAAGGAGCCCAAAAAACCTACTATATTATTTTCATGACCTTCCTTTCTAGAATTATAGTATTAAGGAGCCCAAAAAGCCTATTATATTATTTCATGAAGGCCCCTACATTAGATGGAAACCCAGGGAGCGCCACAGCACCGAATAGGGAATTAAGCTGTCGAGCTCCAATCCCCCTTCGGGAAAATCTCGGAGCCCTGGGTTTAGGGTTTAGGGGTTTACGCTCTCGCAACTCGGACACAGCCAGACGAGGTTCTTGGTTCGCAGTCGGACTACAAGCAGCTGATCTGAGTCAGGTTCAAATGCACAGCGCAACACAAGTTGAGGCCACAC